>VZRI01002290.1:125288-278831 GCA_013397515.1 Upupa epops | reverse complement strand
GTTGTTGAGTCTCCTTCTCTGGAGACGTTCAAGACCCACCTGGATGTGCTCCTGTGCTACCTGGTCTAGGTAATCCTGCTGTGGCAGGGGTTTGGACTGGGTGATCTTTCAAGGTCCCTTCCAATCCCTAATGGTTCTATGAGAAGAAGGTGAGTTGCCATCTGCCTCCCTACAGGTTGTGAAGGATTAACACGAGCAGGACCAGCACAGTGAAACGATTTTGAGCACCAGAAGCAGCAAGCAGGTTTGTTGGGCTCTATCACCTCCGTAAGAGCTAATTTTGCACATCACAAGTTGCTAAATGAATGCTGTGAGTCTCTTCTCTGCTCAGGCTGCGATACAGATTGAGTGGTCCACGTACACCTCTCCATGGGCAGTACCGTTCCCCAAGGCTGGCAACACGATTATTGGGAAACTAATCAGCTCTATCTTGAGGTAAATTGCCTTTCCACCAGTTATCGCTTAATTGTGGGCAGATGGGAACACAGAAGGGAGATGTGTCACATCATTAAGGGAACAGGTGTATAGACAAGTGCCAGATTAATTGTTCCAGCCCATTAAATCATTGACCTTTCCAGCACACCCTCAATGTCCAAATCAAAGCTCTCGATATTACCAGCTCACTCACGAGGCCCGTGTTCAGCAGAGAAGTTCTTAGAGGGGTTTTAATCCAACTCCAGGCATGGACTTGTGGACTCAACATTCTTTACTCTGTTAATGAAACTTGTTTTTTCTCTACTATAACCTTGTCCCTGGTTTTCTATTGTGTTTTAACGACCCTGAGAACATCCAGACAGGCACAAAACAATCTAAACCAGGACAACACAGCAGCTACGGGCAGTTCTCCTTCCTCTTCTTCCTCCTTCTTGGTGTTTGGGTTTGTTTTCTTGGTTTTCCACTGAAATCACACCTGGTGTGGGAGCAGTTTTCTTCATGAAGCACACAGACCTGTTGTAATGGGCTCTGTCTTTAAGGATGCTGAAAGGAGAGGGAGGTGGAACCAGGGCAGAGAAGCTCAGTGCTGGGCACAGTGGAGGCTCAAGCTTTGATCTGGAGCTTTGGCTGTGATCTTTAGTTGTTCCAGACTCCTGCTCTGCCTGGGATTTTCAATAGAGCTTGAGAGAGACTAATTGTTGAATTCTGTTGCAACTGAGTCAGCCAAGGGTGCCTAATTCCCCTGAATATGTGTAAAAATATGTCTCCTGCTCTTTGTCTGGCTCTATAATCCAGGAAGCATAGGCTGCAGCGCAGACACAGCTGGAAGAGCTTTGTGGGAGGGAGAACATGTTTGACAGCGATGCAGAACAAACCTCATCAGTCCTGAGCTACCCAAGCCTGTCAGTGTCCTGGATGATTGAGAACTGATTCCACATCTAGTTATTCTGGATGTCCTGACTTGAAAAAAAGACATTTCCAGATGAAGGAAATGAAAGTCACCTCCATAACTGCATTTGTTACTCCTGGAGTCCCTGCCCTGGGTCCACCAGCTGATATGAAGATGTTTGAGCCTTGGGTAGGTTTTAGAGAGACCATGTGGAAAGCAGCCCATGGAGACAAGCAGGAGGCATGAGGAAGAGTTAATCTCCTTCATGAGCTCTGCAGTTTCAAACAGAGGTAAAATCAGTGCTGGGCTCCAGGCAGGACTCTTTTTCAAGGGCTGGTGGAGGGCTCTCTCCCTCTCTTGTAGCACCAGTCACATTAAAATAAGTGTAACTTAGAGCTGCTTTCCAGTGCCTGACAGGCACCTACAGGCTAGGGAGGGATGTTTCCCAAGGAGATCTAGCAATAGGAAGAGGGGAAATGGTTTGAAACTGAAGGAGGTTCAGACCAGATCTCAGGAAGATGTTTTTCAGTGCAAGAGTGGAGAGACTTTGGAATCAATTGGCTGGAGAGGCTGTGGCTGCCCCCTCCCTGGAGATGTGCAAGGGCAGGCTGGATGAGAACTTGAACAAGAATTCTGATTGAGGGGTGTCGCTGCCCATGACAGGGGGTTGGAGCAGATGATCTCTGAGGTCCCTTCCCACTTGAGCCAGTCTGTGATTCTGTGATAACACGCATAATGCAAACAGTATTTTGTATATAGGCTGGAATGACAGTGTCCCACAAAGCCGATGCACCTGTACTCTGATGCATTATGGACCTACAAAGACAAGCAGACACAAGACAGGAGAAACAAGAGGAGTTCTCTTTCAGATTTATAGGGCAAACCAGATAATTTTATGGAAAAAAAAATCAGCTTAGGAGAGATGGAATTGGCAGGAATCTCTACGATGGATCTGATACCCTTCACATAACCATCTTCTTTCAATGTACTTGGAAATAATGGGTTACAAGAGGGCAGCTCATTCAGGTTCTTAGTCTTTGCTGCAGCCCTGAGCAGCACCACCAGGATTCGTGTCTGCAGATGCTGGAGACCCCTCAGTTCTCTCACTGTTCACTGAGCAGCAATGAACCCTGAACAGAGATGATGAGTGAGTGAAAGCCAGCTTTATCAAACTGAAGGCTAGTCCTGAAGAAAGGGTCTGTACATCTGTGTCCTGAGTAGAGGGGGAAGAGGAAATGAAAACAATAATAATTAAAAAACAAAAGCCCAAAATGAATTTTAGAAATACCAGGATATATATTTTAAAGACTTTGCAAATGAATCCTTTTATTTTGCATCTTGAACTGAGGGTTTTTGTGGTTTAGAAAAGGATATGAGGTTATAATCCATAAACAACAGAAAGGCTGAGTAACCCAGAGGCAAGTGAAACAATTCCTTTCAGAGGGAACTTAATATTTGGGGTGAACTCAGCTTCTACTCGCTTTGTTGGGTTTTTTTTGTCACTGTCCTCCCTTCATCCCCACTTTTCTGTTATCAGTCAAAGCCATTTTTCCCCCAGATTTTTTGATTCAGCCACATAACCCAGACAGGGATTACTGACCCCACATCGGTGATCGCCTCCTTCCCTGCTGTCCTTTCCATCACTCTGTGCTCATAGAGATGCCAATCACTGCAGACATTGTGCCTCCACCCCCAACCCAACCATCCACAGGGGGTTCAGCCCCTATGAATCATAGGGTTGGAAGGGGAGTCCGAAGGACATTTAGTCAACCCCCCCTGCAACAAGCAGGGCCATCACTCACCAGACCAGATTGCCAAGAGCCCCCATCCAGCCTGACCTTGAATGGGATGGGACCTCCACCACCTCTCTAGGCAGCCTGTTCCAGGGATCCACCACCCTCACACTCAACAACTTTTTCTTCATGTCTGACCTAAATCTGCCCATTTCCAGCTTGAAATTACGACCCATCATCCTATCATTCCCTGCTCCATTGAACAATTCTTCCCCAGTCTTCTGACAACCCCTTTCAGGGATGGAAGGTCACTATAGGATTCCCCCAGAGCCTTCTCCTCTCCAGGCTGAACAACCCCAACTCTCTCAGCCTGTCCTTGTAGACAGGCTGTAGGCATCTTCTTCATCATCATGTCCCTCTCACCCTGAGCCATGCCACTAGGAATCCCTATCAAAGAAGTCATCAAAGAGAGAGATTCTCTCTGTCTTGGTCCTCACAAGTGTAGGTTTGCGGTAGATCTTCTCTTCTCTCTCCCACTCATCAGAGCCTGTGCTGGAGGTGTCCCAGAAGAGATCCCTTGTTGGTGACTCCCTGCAGAACCACAGGTCAACCTTCCTGCTCCTGGATGGAGATAATGCAGGCCCATCTTGCTGCCTGGAGGGTCCTTCACCCCATGTGTTGCCTTGGGGAGAAAAAAAAGCCCCAAATAATTACAAAAAATCATAGTTCAGAATAGCTATGTGCCCTGTGCCACAGCTTGGGCTGGAAATGGCTGGGGGTATGTAAAGATGTTGCTGGGAAGATAAGATCCCATGGTTAGGACAGGGTAGGGTCAAGTGTGATATATTCAGGATGATATTTAAGAGAAATACAGAGTCTGTCAAGATGCAGCATGATTTTATCCCTGAGCAGAGGAGAGATGAGGTGGAGTAATATGAGGACATAGGAACAGTCAAGTCTGTTCCCGTTTCTCCTAATGGATGTTCACTGGAAGTTTTTCACCAATTTAAGTATTTCTAGCCTTGGTGACGTGTTTCCAGCCCATGTGGAAGGTTGTCACCTGCAAACAAAGCAGAACTGAGCTCGTGCCTTGGAGATGTCAGTGTTGGCTGCGATTTGCTTCACTTTCCCCATCACTGGGACAATGAGGTCCCTGGGGGGCTTCTTATGGCCCTGTGGCTATTCCATGGCTCTTTATTCACTTCTACTCAGGTGTGTTTGGGTGCTGCCAGATTAGCAGCCCAGAGATCCATGTCCCAGTCTGATGCATCGCAGAACTCTGCCTTACAAACACATCTCCCAGCCTTCTCCCCACCATCTTTTGAACTAGCTCCATGTCACTGCAGGAGATCATAGAATCATAGGGTTAGAAGGTACCTCTAAAGGTCATCTAGTCCAACCCCCCTGCAATAAGCAGGGACACTTCTAACTAGACCATAGAGCCCCATGTAGCCTGACCTTGAATGGCCCTCAGAGCCATTCAAGGATGGGGCCTCCACCACCTCTCTAGGCAGCCTGTTCTAGGGATCCTCCAGCCTCAGATTCAAGAGCCTTTACCTGATGTCTAACCTAAATCTGCCCTTTTCCAGCTTCAATCCATGACCCCTCATCCTATCATTCCCTGCTCTTGTGAACAATCTTCCCCAGCGTTCTGACAACCCCTCTCAGGGATTGGAAGGTGGCTATAAGATCTCCCCACAGAGCCTTCTCCTCTTCAGACAGAACAACCCCAACTCTCCCACTGTGTCCTTGTAGGAGAGGTGCTCCAGCCTCTGAG
The DNA here is from genome assembly GCA_013397515.1 of Upupa epops. NCBI lineage: Eukaryota > Metazoa > Chordata > Aves > Bucerotiformes > Upupidae > Upupa > Upupa epops. The sequence goes on along the minus strand of VZRI01002290.1, from coordinate 273,997 downwards.
CATTTTTGTGGCCCTCGATGGAGCAGCGGAAGCACTTTCGACATTTAAGAGACTGTCAAGATCTACATCTCCATGGAAAATTATTCCACTCACCATGGTTGTCTCTGTGAAGAAGCTGATTGTGCTCAGCAGGAGCAAGGTCTCGGCTTTCGGTGCTGTCGCTTCTCCGCAGAGTGTCAAGGGCTTTCTTCGGGCTGGATGCGTTGGGGTTTTGTTTATTGATTTTTGCCTCCCTGTGGAGATTTCTCTTCAGCTCCGCCTGGGTTTGCAAACGAGTCATCAACACACACAGCGGAGGAGCGAACACGTTTTAACAGCTCGATGCGGTGTTACATTAGGGGGTTGGCACTGGAGATAATTATGCAGTCAGGTAGTTTATCCCAAGCAAATGGTGTTTGCCAAACAGACTACGTGACACGACATGACCCTGAGGGAGCGTTTTGGTTTCTCCGTGGGCCAAATGAGGGCAAAGTGGTGGAAAAATCAGAACTAATTACTGAATCCTAGGGATGCTCCACCTCTCCTCTGGCTGAGCCACTGGGAAAGCTTCATTCCACCTTCCCAGCAACAGGCTTTAAGTCTCCTGATCCATAGGAGGGACAACAGGGGTGGACAAAACAGTGTCCCAGAGGGGAAATCCCAGCCAATCCCCAAATCCATCTCAACGTTACCTCTCGGCGCCTGCGGGTCAAGTCCAGCATCTGCAGCTTGTGCAAGTGCTGCCTCCTACCAGGCTGTTGTCCCAGGCTTTGCCACCTCCTCTCCAGATCCTGAGAGGGATTTGAAAATTAAATAAACACAACTGTACTTTCAGAAAGAGAAAGGAACCGCCACACCAGCTCAGCAGCCCACACCCGGCCCCTCTGGCATTCCTGGAGTAAAGGCAGTGGGATTTTCCCTGTGGAGCCAACTGGCTGCCATCTATCACAGGTTTTTCAAGCAACTTGCTGTTTAACTCCCAGCTCTGGGGCATACTGGAAAGAAATCCTCATTAAACCAGCATTTACACAATTCTGCCCCCGCTGAGGTGTTACTGCTTTGAATTGGCCGGCCAGATCATCTCCTGATCTGAAGGGAAGAACCACTTGTGCATGGTTGGGGCTGCAAAGGGTGCTCATGGCAGCTCAGCACTCGCAGCCTCCTCTTTGCTGACTGCCAGCAGTGGGTGTTGGAGTTGCTTTGGCCACTTTAAAAAGTGCTCCGCAAACCTCTAACCACAAAATTGCTCAGAGGGCTGGAGCATCTCTCTTATGAGGACAGGCTGAGAAAGCTGGGGTTGTGCAGGTCGAAGAGGGGAGGCTCCAAGGGGACCTTACAGATTGCAAGAGACAGGAGCCTGCAGCCAGCGATGACCCATTCATGGGGTTCAACCCCTACACTTACCTTCACTTTTGGGCTTGACACCACTTCTTGCTGACCCCAGGGCTTTGCAGGAGTGATTGCTTGTGGAGGACCAGCGGGTTCAAGCCTCTACAGGTGAAATATTTATAATGTTCAGCATTGCTTGTTCCATTCAATTCTAAAACCTGGTATGAAACTAACTTGACAGTTTCCAGCTCCAGTTCTGGCACAGGGAAACAGGAAGGGGATTGGCATCTCTAGTAGATGCTTAGTGAGATGATCCTCTCCTTTGGTCCTTTGGGACTGGACTAATGGGGGGATTTGTTGCATTACAGTCAAAGCAGTAAACCCCCAGTTTGACACCAGTTTCACCCCTGCAGATATTTCTCTTTGAGCCTCAGCACTGCCCAGGGCTACAGCCAAGTCTGGACTGAAGACAAATCCCAGCTCAGAGGGCTTCACATCAAAGCTGAAGCACAAAGAGGTATCATGATGTCAAATAAAGTCCCTAGCAGGACATCCAAGAGCAGACAACAGCTAACTGAAACCCAGAGCATCATTCCCTCTGACCAGCCAGTCTCTGTCACGTTGGCCTAAGACCTTTCTCTTCTCAAGCTGCCTTTCCTGGTGGCTAATGAAGGGCTAAAGCAGGGACTTGCTTTACAGACTGCTCTGAGCATGATTTTTTATCTTAAGGAGGTAAGTTGCCTCCTGAAATCATAGAACTGTGTCATTTAATAGCTGGTGTCCCCTTCTGGAGCTCAGTACAGCTGCCATAAAACTTAAGCGGCGGCATCATCAGGGACTTTATTAGTCAGACCTGCCTTACAAGGCATGGGGACATCATTAATGCCTTGGAACTGAACTAGTGTCCACTAAGTGGTGACAAGCCTCTGTCTGCTGTCAAAGCCTGGGCTGTAATGTTGGAGCCTCCTATAAATCAGTGCAAGAATTGAGGGGGGAAAAGGTCAGCATCAGCATCTACAACTACCTGAAGGGAAAATGTAGTCAGGTGGGGGTCGGGCTCTTCTCCCAGGCAAGTATGAGAGGGCAGGGCCTGAAGCTGACAGGGGAGAGTTAAGTTGGATGTTAGGAAGCCCTTCCTCATGGAAAGGGTGATCAGACACTGGAATGGACTGCCCAGGGCAGCAGTGGAGTCCTCATGTCGGGAGGTGTTTAAGAACAGGTTGGATGTGGCCCTTAGTGCCCTGGTCTAGGTGACTGTGGTGGTGTTAGGTCACAGCCTGGGCTTGATGATCTCTGAGGTCTTTTCCAGCCTCAATAATTCTGTGATCAGGTAGAGGGGTAATTCCCCATCAGCCCCAACACCAAGTTAGTCTGGAGAAGAGAAGACTGAGAGGGGATCTGATTAAGGTGAGGGTTGAGTGTCAAGAGGAAGGATTCAGTCTCTTTTCAGTGGTGCCCAGTAACAGGGCAAGAAATAATGGTTATAAGCTAGTGAGGAGAAAATTCTTCACAGTCAGTGAACAGGCTGCCCAGAGATGCTGTGGAGTCTCCTTCTCTGGAGACTTTCAAAATCTGCCTGGATGTTCCTATGTGACCTGACCTAGGTGATCCTGCTCTGGCAAGGATGTTGGACTAGCTGATTTCTAGAGGTCCCTTCCAACCCCTGACATTGATTGATTGCATAATTCACCTATCTCAGCATCAAACCCCTCCCACCAAACTTTAGCTGAAGTTTAACAGACGGCACTAGATGGCAGCATGCGACACAACAACCTGCCATCCGGGCTGCGCATCACTCCTGGACCCCACCAAGGCAGCCAGTGCAGCGTGGCTGAGGGCAAATTAAACCCCTCATCCACAGTTTGAAGAAGGCAAGTTGTCTGGGTGATCCTGCTGTGGCAGGGGGATTGGACTGGATGATCTTTCAAGGTCCCTTCCTATCCCTAATGATTCTAGGATTCTAAGTTTGAGGCTTTTGGCTAAAAGAGGTTGCCACAGGCTGGAAAATTGACCCTTTTCTTTTGTCTCTGAACCTCACAGGATTTTTCTGTGGAAATATTCTCTGAGCAAACAAATCCTCTAAGAGTCCTTGAGGAAACCACGTCATCCTGCCTTCGAAAATGTTCCTGCTGGGAAAAGTGCTTTCACTGGTGCAGGTTACACTCCCTATCAGCAATGGCAGAAGCACAGGGTGGAACTGACTGCGTCATTGTCCTGCAAGAAGTGCTATCTGTGTTCTAACACTGCAGAAATCTGGCTGTAGTGGAAACGACATCATAGGATCAGAGAGTTGAAAGGGAACTCAAGGATCATCCAGTCCCAACCCCCTGCTGTGGGCAAAGACATCTCCCACCAGACCAGGTTGCTCAGAGCCCCACCTGACCTGGCCTTGAGCACTTCCAGGGATGGAAGCTTCTTAAAAGAGGCTGTGATTCCACGTGATGGTTCACAGGGCATCGCTGGGCTCATTCCAGGAGCTGCTGCCTCATCCTCTCACCAAACCCAGGGACACACTATTCAGTGCTCAGTGGCTGCCTGTGTTCTCTCAAGTCATCAGCCTTGCTCAGAGCCACAGCCCGGAGTGGAGGGGCTTTAAATGACCCCTCTGGTGGCCATTGTGGTCTCTATTATAGTAAAAAGAGCCTACTCAGAGCAAGGAAGCCTTGAGCAGAGCAACCCTGTAGTGGGACATCTGCAGAGGGTTTGCCACCACATTTTGTGAAGGTGGAGATTTTCTTGGGGAGGAACAGTGAGGGTCCAAAGTCCTCAGGCAGCACAGGGATGTGGAAACTTAGCTCAAGGATTTTAACACCAGGTATGTCAGAATATATCAGGCTAAGTCCTCATTACCATAAAGTCTTTGAGACAAAATCATTAGAAGTCAAGTAGGGCTGGAGCTCAGGGACAGGGTCTAGCGGTGGCCTTGGGATAGCTGGGTTACCAGTTGAATTTGATGATCTTAAAGGTCTCTTCCAACCTAAAGGATTGTGTGATTCAACAGCAAGGGTTTATAAGTGCCTGAGAAGGAAGATGACCAGTGTGGGCAGCTGAGGAGCAGCCCAGAGCTCGTGTAACTCAGGGCAGTCCCAGGACTGCTCCAAGCTGCACCGAGTTCTGGGATGACCCATCTTAAACAGAAGATCTACAGAAGATCTACAGAGAAGCTGGTGGCCAGTCAGGGCACAGACATCTCTTCCACAGGTGAGCCAGCCAAGATGTGTGTTTGCCTGTTTGTCCCCCAGCTGCCCAGTTAGGCTGCTGTTTGCTCTCTTAAAGAAGTCTCTGCAGCAGGTACCACACTGGTCCTTAATTACTAATTGAAAGTCCTGCTTCAGTGAGAGTGGGTGGGAGGTGTCCTATCTCCAGCAGCCAAGGGCTTCTCTGAGCAGAGAACTCTGCTGCATCTTCACTTAGAGGAACCTGGTCAAGTTGTTCCCTTTCTCTATCTCATTTTACTCCTCTGAGCTCTTTTTGCTCTGTGTTTTGGAGCTCCCAGACCTGGACCAAATGGCCGAGAAGAAACACAGCCAAAAGCCTGGAGGAGGGACTCTGCAAGAGGAAGACCTGAGGGAAGGAGATGCATCTCTGGGGCATTGAAAGTGGGGCTGAGCCTGGTGTCCTCCGTGTCTCTCCCTGATCCTCTGTGTTCATATAAGGAAGGAAGAAGAACTCAATCTCAGCCAAGCACCAGCGGATTTGCATCCTTGATGGTGAGCAGGCAGGAGATGGGAAGTAAGAAGTCCTTACTGGATGGTTTGGGAGGTGTTGAGAAGTCATGAACATTCAGGTGGAGCACATAAAGCAGTTTCTCTGGGTTTGGGTTTTAAATCATCTGATTTGTGGCCACAGTTGTACAGCCCTGGTGATGCAGCTGCAGTTTAGCCCTACTGTGGGGGGACTCTCCAAGGCCTGAGCCTCACCCAGGTTGTGTAATTAAAGCAGGAAAATATCAGCTTAAGGACTGTGCGTGGGTGCTTCTTGCAGCTTCTTATTTTTAATGGTGTGATCACTCATGTGTGGGCAAAACCCACTCATCAGGTCAGACCAAGGTTTCGTGGTCCCTCTTTGGTTCTTTTTAGAAGATGAAGTCGTTGCCCTTGTGTTAAGCACAGGATGGTTTGGGTTGAAGGTTGACCTTTAAAGCTCATCAAGTCAAACCTCCTGCAATGAGCAGGGGCATCTGCAACTAGAGATGGTTACTCCATTGAATCAAGTGAACCAAATGTAGTGTGTCTCTGTGCTCAGTGTACTTGCTCCATCCCAGGTATCAAGCTTAGGCTGGTGTATAAGCTCAGCTAGGGATGATCATCTAGAGGTAGAACCTCCTCCTTGCATTGCTGGAGGATATTTATTCCCCCCCACCATGTCACACACCCATGTCCCCAAGAAAGCCCACATCAACAGGTCAATCAGAGCAACTCACAGGGAATTTCAAAACTCATCTTACTTGAGGTCTTCGAGGCGGATGCTGTTTAATGATGCTGGTTTCTCCCTTTTTCAGCACGGTGTCAAAAGAAAGAGGCCCTTAAGGATTAGAGAAGAAGTGGATGAAGTTACCTGTGTGTGCTCATCAGCTGCCAGGCTGTACTCAGCAATAGGTCTCTGCCCTCTCTTTTGGCTCTTGGTGTCCCCCCAGAACATGTGGTGTAAGTGATATATTTTTGGCTGAAGAATGAAGTGAGGATGTACCTCTGGTCTCTAACAGCTGTGCCTGCTGTAAACCTTTCTTCTTCCCTCTGCAACCCCTCATACATCCTTTATCTATGGTTTCAAGCTGGAAGAGGGGAGGCTTAAACTCGAAGTCAGGAGGAAGCTCTTCACAATGAGGGTGCTGAGTCACTGGGCCCAGGGAGGTTGTGGCTGCCCCCTCCCTGGAAGTGTTCAAGGCCAGATTGGATGGGGCCTTGAGCACCCTGGTCTGGTGGGAGGTGTCCCTGCTCATGGCAGGGGGGTTGGAACTGGATGATCTTGAAGGTCCCTTCCAACCTGAACCAAACTATGTGACAGTAATCATCTGTGGCCTCGTTGGGTTCCCCATATGACCAAAGGGCCTGAGGCCATCAACTGGCTAAGAAACCCATGAGCTTTGCTACCTTTCCTTGCAGAGTGGGGATCAGGCAGTCATTTGGGTCACTTCTTGATGCTCAGCCACCAGGATTTGATTATTGTAGTTTTATGATGGGACCTCAGAACTCTCTCTGAGGTGTTGACTGAGCACAGCAGAGCTGGGTCACAGCTAGCTGGTTGGTTCAGAAGTTAGTGGGTTACAGTCAGACAATCACAAGTACCCTCATAGACCCTTATCCTTGGAGATCAGCCCAAAAGAGCGCCCCAGTGAGATCTTAAATCAGTGCTTTTGCTGAGGCTAAACACGATCTGGACTCTGGTGTTGTATGGACACTGCCATACGGATGGGTTTGTCTTGCAAAAATAAGCACTTGCATGTGCAGTATTTCCTTTAAAAGAGAACTGTTCTACCCTACGTGTTCTCCCCACACACTTACTGCATTCAAACATCGTTTTAGCCTGGAGCTGAGTGAGCCTGCTGCTGAGCAGCTCCTGCTCCTGCATGGTGGGAGCTCTGAGTGGGAAATGGAGTGCAGGAGTTACACTACAATAGATGTTTTTAATCTAACTAATAAATTTACAATGTTATGGGAGACGTTACAGCAGCCTTCCAGTTCCTGAAGAGGCCCTACAAGAAGGCTGGGAAAGGGGTTTTTACAAGAGTTTGTAGTGATAGCACAAGGAGAAATGGCTTTAAGCTAGAAAAGGGAAGATTTAGATTAGATATTAGGAGGGAATTCCTTTACAGTGAGGGTGCTGAGGCACTGGGACAGGTTGCCCAGGGAGGTTGTGCCTGTTCCATCCATGGCAGTGTTGAAGGCCAGGTTCTGGGTACCTTGGTCTGGTGAGAGATGTCACAGCTTATGGGCAGGGGGTTGGAACTAGATGATCTTCCAACCCGCACTGCCATATGGCTCTGTGCTCCTTTGACTTCTGTGGTCCCTTTAAATGAGCCCCATAACCAGTAGCCAAGGCAGGGCTTTTGGAACAGAAGGTGATGGAGGGTGCTGGGCTGAGGGAGGAGATGGTGATTCCATCAGGTAAATGATTGCTGGGCTCTGCAGAGCACCAGCAATGATTAACTGCCCAGCGAAGCTGCAGCTGCTCTGGACACGCAGGAATGGGCACCTGAAGTGAAAGTTTCCAGCACAGGGATCTCCTCCATGAAGAGACTTCAGCTGGAGGACAGGTGCTGAAAGAGCATCTTGCAAAGCAAAAGGTGGGGGTTATGAAGATCCTGTCTCTGTTTGCAGGAGAAGTTAGTGTATGAAGAATTTCTAAGGGACAGTGCTAGGAATGTTGCCCCTGGCATAGAGAAAGGCTGGGGTTTGGCGTTTGGAGAGCTTATTCTGATGAGGTTCTGGCTTTGGGGAAGTAATTCCTCCCTTAGAAGAGTTTTATTTAATTTTTGAGTTTCTGCAAAGCTAAGATGTCCTGGAAATGGGAAAAAGCTGCTGCTGCAGAAGAGCCCAATCTGATGCCCCCACAGGTACACCCTCTCCCCCCCACTCCCCTTACCTGTAGAGGTTCTCCCATACCAGGTGTCCCGTAGAGGTGGAAGCTGGAGGTGACAGGTGGGTTCTCGCCACTCTTCTATGGCTGATGAGTGCAGGCTGGGCTGTCCTGGCTCAGGGGGCGGCTGGTATGGTGCAGTGAGAGCAGGTACATCCTCCCCAACACGCATTGGTGCCACCTTGGTCACCCTGGCATGAGCCTTGGAATTGCTCAGGCCCATTCTGCAGAGTGATGACTTTGAAAGGAGAACGCACTCATATATTGTCCTCTCTGAACATGGAGAGATCTTTGTGAGTGACCGTGGTGCACTAGAGCTCCCTGCCAGCTGCCAAGGCGGGGTTGGCTCCCACAGACAGGCACTCACATCCTTCTCTGGTCAATGAGGTTAATCATTGACCCATCCTCAGCCATTCCGCAGCAGGGTAAGAGGCAGTTGCTGCTGATGGAGAGGTGGGAAGCAGCTCAGGCTGCCAGTGCCAAACCCTGGGAAGGGGGTGTGTGTGTGTGGAGGGGGTCTGGTTCCACCTACAAATGCTTCACACCCAGGGCACCCCCTCAAGCCAGCCACTGACTGACCTGGGGGGCTTCTACTGGCAGCTTTTTTGCTAAATCCTAATCTTTTGGAGGAAATGCTTTAGCACAAACCCCTCTATCCTGCTGCCTTGGAGCTGCAGGTCCAATGGGATTTGAGTCAATGATTTGGGTCAAATGCAGCAGAATGGGGGAATAAGAGAAACATCTGTACTTCTCCCTCTGCTCCCAAGGCACAGGAGGGGGTTCAGGGGACACAGTTTCCTTAGAGCTGTAGGGATCATAAAATCATGGAATAGGGTCTCAAGAGGTCAGAGCATCTGTGGGCTCAGCTGTGGAGACCAGCAAACACCAGGAGAATGAGGGAGAGCCCTCAGAGCTGGGGTTCATTTAGTAGAGGATTATCACACTGGGATTCCAGAGTGATCCTGTGTGGGTTTGGAGCAACCAGAGCCTATTTAGGGAGATCCTCTGGGGAGAGGAGTGGAAGGAGGTGGGTTGCAGGGAAATGAGGGCCTTTTCAGATCAGGGAATCCAGCACTGTTGGTCAACAGATCCATGGATGAACGACTCGAGTCTCCCTTGATGTAAAATGAGAGGTTTTAAGCTGCAAAATGCCACTGTCTAGGGGTGGCATCTCCCAGGAGACATTTATCATCCCTCAATGATAAAACTCATCCAGTCCATGGTTTGAGCCACAAAGCACCAACATCATAGAATAGAATCATTAGGGATTGGAAGTAACCTTGAAAGATCATCCAGTCCAATTCCCCAAGTCACACAGGAACACATCCAGGTGGGTTTGGAACGTCACCAGAGAAGGAGCCTCCACAACCCCCCCCAGGCAGCCTGTTCCAGTGCTCCATTAGCCTCACCATGAAGAAGTTCCTTCTGATATTGATATGGAACCCTGCACCCATTGCCCCTTGTCCTATCACCGGATGACCTTGAGAAGAGCCTGGCTCCATCCTCCTGACACCCACCCCTCACATATTTATAGACATTCATGAGGTCTCCCCTCAGCCTCCTCTTCTCCAAGCTCAAGAGACCTAGCTCCCTCAGCCTTTCCTCATAAAGGAGGTGATCTATACCCAGGATTTGTTATCCCTGAGAACACCTCTACTTTGTCCAGTTTCCGTATTGAAACCCACCGGTTCAGGAAGACACAAGACTGAAGGTGGTTTTATTACAAAACATTTTATTGTAGTTATTTACACCCGTTCCTTTGTCAGTGTATAAATGTAAACATTTATTATAGACATATTGCTCTTATCTTACAGTTCACCCCCAGTCCAGAGTAAATGTTGGGTTCAAGCATACAAGGAGTGAGGGGATTTTAAGCTATATTCACAGAATATACATCTGCGTGCAGGGAAAGTCCACCAGCCCTAGGCTAGTGGAATAGACACTGTCCCATTAGCTCTACTCCTGCTTCTTGTGTGTACACTGGAGTCTGTGATGTCGTCGGCGTGGTCCTCGCTTTTCTTTTCCTTCAAGCTGTTGATGAACCTCAGGGTTATCTCATCCCATTCCTCAGGGAGCAGCATCAGCAGAAACCCAATGCAGATGATGATGGTGGCTCCCAATCTCACGACGCTGAAGATCATTTTGTGCTTCAACAGGTCCACAGCTGTGAAGAAGAAACAACAATGCTGTCACAAGTGCAGAGGGATCATCCACAGCACCAGAGCAGCCTGGCACATCTCCCTAACCTGCGTGTGGCACCTTGCTTGTGAGGCTGGACAATCAATCTCAATCATGGAATGGTTTGAAGTTGGAAAAGGCTTTCAAAGCTCATCTAGTCCATAACCCCCCTGCAGTGAGCAGGGACATCTCCAAACAAAGCAGGTTACTCAGAGCTCCAAGGTCCAACCTGACCTTGAATTTTTCCAGTTATAGGGCTTCTACCATCAATCTGGGTAACCTGTGTTGGGGTTTCACCACTCTCCACACAAAAACATCCCTCCTATCTGTACTGAATCTCCTTCTTTCAGTTTAAAATTATAACCCTTTGTCTTGCGACAGTGGACCCTGCTAAAAAGTTGTCTCTCTCTTTCTCAAAGACCTCCTTAAGGCTCCCTAGAGCCTTCTCCAGGCTGAACAGTCCTCTAGAGTGAGCAGCATCTTGAGCTCAGAGAACAGCTCTGACATGAGAGCCTGGTGCTGGAAGTGCCACAACCTCCACAGGACCGTCGTGCAGGCTCTGAGGAAGCCTTGTAGGGGTGGTTGAGGCCTCAACGTTTCCATTCCTGCTCTGAGAGAGAAGGTACTTCATGGTAACTCTTTATCTACAGTAGGCTGCATCAGCAGAAGGGTTCCTTGGGCTGTATGAACCAGCAATGTGGAGAGAGCATCATGCAGGTCAGAGAGCCGGTGCTGATGCCTCCAGGTGTGACCTCCCACCTCCACAACCAGCAACACCAGCACATCTGGGCCCTTGAGCAGGCTCTTAGTGTTTCACAGCTCTGACCTGCATTCTCCTAAAGAGATGTTTCTGGGGAAGCCATGCTCAGATACACAGAGTGCTGAGGCTATCAGGGTGGGGAGGAGACTGGACAAGCAGAGACGGGGCAGCCTATTTATCACAGTAAACCTGGTTGGAAGAGAGACCCCAAGGGATCTTCAAGTACAACCCCTTAAGCTAAAGAAATACAGTTTAAACTAGATGGTTCAGCATCCTGGGAAGACTTATTTAAGGAAACAGGACTCTGGAGTGAACTTCTATAGATGCACCCTGCTCTGCTGCAGCACAGTAAGTCACCGGCACAGCATGGAGCCCCAGGAGTAACAACCAGAAGCTTTGGGCTGCTGGCTGGGGATCAGCCTGCTCTCCACTCAGTGTGGTACCTCACCAGGAGCATCCATGGAAGCTGAAGGAGACTGAACTGCTTGTGAAATGCATGACAGAGGTTGCATAGATCATAGGAAATCATCAAGGTTGGAAAAGACCTTCAAGATCATCAAGTCCAACCGTCCACCCTACAACCCCAAACCACTAACCCATCTCCTGAAACATCCTGCCTGCCCGTTTTGACTACGTAGACCACAAAACTGCCGTCCACAGGCTCACATGATTGTTTTTCTACACCAGCTGTGGTGCCTGTACCTGCATTTCCAGGGACACTGAGCACGGTGCCGATAGAGATCAGAATGGGGTACGTAAGCACGACGCCGACATTCACCAGAATATTGAAAGCTAGAGAAAAACAGAGAAAATAACGTGATTATGGGAAAAACACTGGAGTGGGGCTTTTCTCCTCCACCTTGACCCTACATATGCTCACTGTGCACGCCACAATGCTGTAGCTGTCCCAAAGTGATGGATTTTTACAGGGGTTTTTTATATGTGAGGGAAAATGAGAGGAAGTTCTGCACGGGGGGAGAGCTCCACGTCCTCTCACAAACTGTAATATCGTGGTTATCACACTCATATTTCACAGCTTTGCCCAAGCTTCAATCAGACACCAACAACCTAGTTTTGCTGCCTTAAGGTGTTGTTTCTCCTCCTAGCAGAAGGCTGATGATGATCCCAGTTTCTCCTCTTAGTAGAAGGGTGATGATCCTAGTTTCCCCTCCCAGCAGAAGGATGATGATCCCACTTCCCTTTCCCCCAGAAGGATGATGATCCCCATTTCTCCTCCTAGCCAAGGGACAATGATCCCAGTTTTCCCCCACGAGAAGGATGATGATCTCAGTTTCTCCTCCTAGCAGAGGGATGGTGACCCCAGTTTCCCCCTGCCCCCAGCAGAAGGATGGTGATCCCAGCTCCTCCTCTTGGCTGAGGTTTTGTTGTCCATGTCTTAGGAGGACCTTTCACTGAGTAGGTTACCCTCCAGGAGGTGACAGCAGCAGGAAGCTGTACTCTAGAGGACACTAAGTGATGAAGTTAACAGTGAACTAAGCAGAGCGGAGTCAGACCATGGTCTTGCTGCATGCTGAAGGCAAAATGACAGGTGACAGAAGCACAAACACCTTTCATTTAAGGTTCAACACCTTTCATTTATGGGTTGGGGTTTTATAAGCAATCTCAGCTAGCTCCCATTTCCTTCAGAGATCAAAAGCAAACCGCAAAACCCTTCCCTTTTGCACCATTCTCGAGGGATTCTTCCAGCTCTGGCAGCCAGAGGCTGGTGCTGTGGCAGGATCCAGGTCCCCGCAATCACCCACCACCCTGTCACACTGGTGAGTCCCCTATGCAAAGCAGCATGTTTGTCTCTCCACAAGGTTATTCCCTCATGGTTGGGATTGCACACTTGGGTAGATCACTGAGTGATAAATCATCCTGATTTTGTCCTGAGGTGCTCACAGAGCAGCTACAGTTGTGTTCAGAGCAGTTTCCAGGTGGTCACAGCATCTCAGCCATCAGCCCAACTGTATCTCAGGGTGGCTGCATGGATGGGACACGTTGAATCAGAGACTGGTTTGTGTTTGAAGGGACCTTAAAGACCATTTATTTCCAACCCCCTGTCCGCAGGCAGGGATTCCTCTCACCAGACCAGGTTGCCCAGAGCTCCATCCAACCTGGCCTTGAACACTTCCAGGGATGGAGCAGCCACAACCCACCTGGGCAACCTGTTCCAGTACTGGGCAACAATTTGTTTCCATATAATGCACCTGCAGTGCAGACTAAAGCATCCTCAATTATTAAAGAACAGAGACTTTGCTAAAGGAAAGGACTTGGTTATATCTGAAAAGCAAAGCAGCCCTGGCACACCCCCCTACACACAGAACATGACAAGAGCTGACTGCGTAAACATGGCAAGCAAATTTACAGCAATCAAGCTGGGCCAGAGACAGGGAAACCCCACTGAAACTGTGGTAGGAGGGCAAAGATGGAAAAGGGACAATTAGTCCATTTATTCTCTGCTACAAATATTGATATTAAGGCTTCTTAGGAAAACACAAATCATTTCTCAGTGGGTACCTGCTGATCGGGGACTGGATTTAATCGGTAGGATTGCTCTGCTGCTTAAGGGGAGAAACTGTTTGTGCCTGAGGCTGATTTTGTACTGGGGAAAGGGAGAAGAGCTAGAAAAATTTTAAATAAGTTTTAAAACCACATACCTAACCAGAGACCTGCAACGCCACACAAGTAACCCCACGGCACAGCGGAGAAGGGGGACCAGTACTCCACTTTTGTAAAATACAGTATGATTGGAGTGATGGAGATGAAAATGAAATTGAAGAATCCCAGGGTAGAAACAAAATGAGCCGCTTCCCCAAAATTCGCACTCCCAAGGAACATCTTGAACAAAACCTGCAAAGGAAGGACAGAGAAGGGTTTTAGATTTCATGCCTGTCCTGGAGTGCAAAGTCCTCCTGCACAGTCTCCATTTCTTTGGGTAGAGTGAAGAGCACAATGACTGGCTTGGAGGGATTCCTGATTAACAGGCAGTCCAAAGCTCACAGAGGACTTCACAGAATCATAGAATCATTAGGGATCAGAAGGGACCTCAAAAGATCATCCAGTCCAATCCCCCTGCCACAGCAGGATCACCTACATCAAGTCGCACAGGAACACATCCAGGCGGGTCTTGAGCATCTCTAGAGAAGGAGACTCCACAACCCCCCTGGGAAGCCTGTTCCAATGCTCCGGTACCCTCCCTGGGAAGAAGTTCCTGCTGATACTGATAGGGAACCTCCTCTGTTCCAGCTTGCACCCACTGCCCCCTGTCCTAGCCCCAGATGACCTTGAGAAAAGCCTGGCTCTATCCCCCTGACACCCACCTCTCACATATTTATAGACATGAGTGAGGTCCCCCCTCAGCCTCCTCTTTTCCAAGCTCAAGAGACCCAGCTCCCTCAGCCTTTCCTCATAAGGGAAGTGCTCTACTTCCTTCATCATCTTTGTTGCTCTACGCTGGACACCAGCAGCTGTGTCCTTCTTAAACTGGACACGACCCTAAATTCATGCATGTTGAGTGCCCTGTGAGTCACAGGGTGCTTTGAGTTAGAAGGGACCTTCAAAGCTCATCCAGCCCAACCCCCTGCAGTGATCAGGGACATCCGTAACTACAGCAGATTGGGAGGCAGCTTATCCCACTACAGCTAACTCCAAACTGCTGCTCCTCTTTATACAGACCTCATCCTCACCTGAGCTGACAATAAACACAGTTCAGCCTAAGAAACATCACTGCCTTCATTATCCCCCTTCAAGAGCAGTCACTGCTTTCACCTGCACCAGGCACATGCAGAACACAGCACAGAACCAGAGTGCAGGGGCAGGGATGAGCCGCTTGCTTGTCTGTCCCTACTGAGGGACTGCGGCACCCCAGCTCTCCGGATGGCTGGTCCCTACAGACTGGTGTCGATAAACTGCAGTGTCAGGAAACAATTAAAACACGTGCCTGAACTCCTGGTACTGCAGTGTGATACTGGAGATTTCATTAAAGGCTCATAAAGCAAAATCATTCTGAATGTTTATAATCATGGAATCATAGGGTGGGAAGGGACCTCTGCAAAGGGCAGCTAGTCCAACCCCCCTACAACAAGCAGGGCCATTACTCACCAGACCAGGTTGCCCAGAGCCCCATCCAGCCTGACCTTGAATGGCTGCAGGGATGGGGTCTCCACCAGCTCTCTAGGCAGCCTGTTCCAGGGATCCCCCACTCTCAGATTCAACAACTCTTTCCTGATGTCTGACCTAAATCTCCCCTTTTCCAGCTTAAAATCACGACCCCTCATCCTATCATTCCCTGCTCTATTGAACACTTCTTCCCCAGCCTTCTGACAGCTTCTTTCAGGGACTGGCGGGATGACAACAGCTTAGCATTAGTCATTAGCAGCTAAGAACTAATTACCCTCACGGTAGATTTCCTGACATCAAGTAGTCACGGTGTGAAAGATGCAGGAGGGTGGAATAAAAGCAAACATTTCTTTCCCAGTGATTCACTGCATATCGTGCTTTTTTAACACCCAACGTTAAAGAATATAAAACTAATGACCGTTTATAACCTACCTTGTACAATGCAGACGTAGAGGCTGATCCAACAGCATATGCCACGCCGATAATGGAATCGCCCTGGAAGCCGTCTGCATATGCCATCATTACGATTCCGGTGATGGCCATGATTGCTGCCACTATCTGCACAGACAAAGTGAAGCAACGTGAAGCTCAGCGCAGTTTCATTCCTCAGCATGGGGTTTAAATGAGTGTCACTAGCTGCCCTCCCTGACTTGAAGCGTTCCCTTAAATAGGGGATATTAAGTACGGTAAGGAGAGATGTAAAACATAATGCAAGCATCTGCACTGATGGATCCACAGCGCTGCAAATCCCTCGGGACCTACTGACAGAGCAGCCATCGTTAAGTATTTAATGAGCTGAGCATCCGCTTTGGAGATACGACTCCAAGAGCAAGAGATTTTAAGACAGTATGCTCTACTATACAACTACAGAAATGATCAGGAGTGCCACAGTCTGACTTGCAATGCAGATATTTGGACAGCTGACCCGCCTGGACAACACTCCCAGAGAATGATCCCAGTACTGTGGGTTACCAGTGTACCACTGGGAGCTCTTCCAGGCTGCTCTGGTTGAGGTCAGTGGTTCCTAACAGCCCTGCTTGGACAGGCATGATCACATTTGTTTGTGAAGCTTTTATCTTTGTGCTTAGGTTTTGTTGAGAAGCCCAGGCAGAGCTTCTAGGGAGCTTCAGGGAAGCTCTGTGTACCTCATGTACTACAGCTGGGCGCAGAGCAGGAGATGCATGCAGGTTGCCCAAAGCTGGCTGTTACACAGAATTAGCAGCAATGTTTAAGGTTCAGACCCTGTTTTCTGTGTCCAGTTACTAGGAACTCTCATGACTCCCATCAGACAGGCAAGTCAGGCTCTCCTCATTCATATAAAAGGAGAAATTAATGGGGTTGACCTCAGCAACACCAACTTCTGCCACTTCAACTGGCTCCCAGAGTCAACTGCTGAGCCAGGCAGGGCTCTTTATCTTCTTGCTCCTGCAGCCCTGGTACAAATTGAGCCAACGGCAACATGAGAACTTTTTTGTCCTGGAGCATCTCATTAAACTTCATTCAAGAAATACTTACTACTGGACAAACCTGACCTTCACATGTTTCAACACCATCACCTTCATCACAGAATTATAGAATCATCAGGGATCGAAAGGCACTTCAAAAGATCATCCAGTCCAGACCCCCTGCCACAGCAGGATCACCCTGACCAGGTCCAAGTGGGTTTCAAATGTCTCCAGAAAAGGAGACTCCCCCTACCTCCTTNTAACCACCTCCCTGGGCAACCCATTCCAGGCTCTCACCACTCTCCTGGTGAAGAACTTCCTCCTCACATCAAGTCTACATCTCCCCATCTCCAGCTTTGCTCCACTCCCCCTAGTCCTGTCGCTACCTGAGATCCTAAAAAGCCCCTCCCCAGCTTTTTTGTAGCCCCTTTCAGATACTGGAGGCCATAATAAGGCCACCTCAGAGCCTACTCTTCTCCAGACTGAACAGACTCAACTCTCTCAGTTTGGCCTCATAGGAGAGGTGTTCGTGGCCCTCCTCTGGACTCGCTCCAGCATGTCCACATCCTTCTTGTAATAAGGGCTCCAGAGCTGGATGCAGTACTCCAGGTGGGGTCTCACAAGGACAGAGTAGAGGGGGAGAATGACTTCCCTCGACCTGCTGGCCACACTTCTTCTGATGCAGCCCAGGATCCGGTTTGCCTTCTGGGCAGCAAGTGCACATTGCTGGCTCATGCTGGGATTTTTGTCCACAAGCACCCTCAAGTCCCTCTCCTCAGGGCTGCTGCTCTCCAGTCAGTCACTGTCCAGCCTGCAGTTGTGCTTATTTTCTCAATCCAGATGCAGGACCTTACACCTGGTCATGTTAAACCTCATGAGGTTGGCTTGTGCCCACGTCTCCAGCCTGTACAGGTCCCTCTGGATGGCATCCCTACCCTCCGGCCTGTCTGCTGCGCCACATAGCTTAGTGTCATCAAATCATGTGCCTGCCCCCTTGCAGACAATCCTGACTTTCAGATCTCAGATTGTTTTACCAAGAGACCCAGAAACCCCCCAGAGACTCACACCGCACAGACATGAGCCAGGCTGAGGCAATAAACACCAAAACCCCACAAATTAATTCCAGCGGAGTCAGCTAATGGAGCAAACTCTTGTTTCCAGGGCTGCATGGGGCAGAGACACACACCTGATGAGTGCGTCTACGTGTCAGGGACAACGGGGAAACCAAGTATCAACTCCCAGAGTAGAGACAATCTCTGAGACTAACACTGTTAGTGCTCCTAAATCTCACAGATACATGAGCCAACACCTTCAGCAGATGATTCAAGTCCTAAGTTCAGCTTCAAGTCTTTCTCTCTCACTGCCAGCCCGATCTGATCAGCAACTGAGGCACCCAGGTACCTTTCCTGCACTGCAGCCATAGTCACAAACCTCTGTGCAGGTCGATATCCCACCTTACTGCTGTGTGAAGCATCCGAGCTCCAAAATCCGGTTCAAGCTGCCAAGATATTGTTGATACCTCCAAATTCTCCAAGAAAAAAAATGCCTTCCTCAAATAGCACGTCCTGGGAGGAGGGTTTGAGACCTTTCATCTAGAGGAGGGATGCAATTCCCTCTGGACTTAGGGCTCCACTGGTGAACTGTGGAAGAAGACGGGAGCATGCTGCTTTTTCCAGTGCCTAAATAGGAATCTGTCCTTGGCTCCTAAACAGGGCTGGGCTACTGGTAGACATCACCCTCTGGTGTCATCCTGCTCAAAAGTCAGAGCTCAGCTGGCATAGGACACACAGCCCCCATCACCCAAACACAGCAATGCTTATGTTGATCCCTGAGCTTACATCTACCCAGGGACCAAACAAAACCATGGAATCAGGGAACAGTTTAGGTTGGGAGGGAACTCAGAGTTCATCTACACCAACCTCCCTGCCATCTGCCATGTGCAGCAACACCTCTCAACTGGACTGGGTTGCTCAAGGCCTCAGCCAGCCTGATCTTGAACATCTCCAGGGAGGAGGCAGCCATATCCTCTCCGGGTAATCAATTCCAGAGTCTTTCTACCCTTGTACTGAAGAATTCTTCCCAAGAGCTCCCTGAAGTCTGCTAGGAAAATGAGTTTCAGCCCTGTTCAGTGTGAATGGTCCCTGCAAAGCTTCCCCCTCCTACCTTTGGGTTAGTGAGTAGTTTGTTAGTAACATAACTGTGTAACACTGGCATATCTGACAAGAAACAAACACCACAGAACTCCCAGACTTGAAGCCCCACAGAATTCAAACCAGGGCCTCTAGGACCTCTGAGACATCAGCATGGTCTCTCCTGGTGGTTCCAACATCAGCCCTTTCCCTGCTGCTCTGCCTGGCTGGTTTCCTCTCAGGCTGCAGCACACATCTTGCCTCACACATAAATCCAGTTGTAGCTTTTCAGCTGCCAGCTGCAATATTTCAAGCAGTGTCTCCAACAGGGTGAAGCAGAAAAGTGCAGTGTGGTTGGTGATCCCTCCTTCCGAGGGAAAGGACTGAGATGGAACATTCATGCATTCATCAGTCAGACCCAGCGAGTCTTTTCCATGTATTAGTGGAACTGATGACATCTGTCAGCCTCAACAGGAGATTCTTTTCTACTGGGAACAAAAAACACCTTCCCAGAGTGACTACAACACATTTAGAGAGTTTCCTAATTTAAACATAGAATCATAAGGGATTGGAAGGAACCTCGAAAGATCATCCAGTCCAATCTCCCTGACACAGCAGGATCACCTAGACCAAATCACACAGGAACACATCCAGCTGGGTCTTGAATGTCTCCAGAGAAGGAGACTCCACAACACCCCTGAGCAGCCTGTTCCAATGCTCCGTTACCCTTACCGTGAAGAAGTTTCTTCTGATATTGATATGGAACCTCCTCTGTTCCAGCTGGCACCCATTGCCCCTTGTCTTAGCACCAGATGACCTTGAGAAGATCCTGGCTCCATCCTCCTGATACCCACTCCTCACTTATTTATATATATGAATGAGGTCACCCCTCAGCCTCCTCTTCTCCCAGCTCAAGAGATCCAGCTCCCTCAGCCTTTCCTCATCAGGGAGGTGCTCTACTTCCTTCATCATCTTCGTTGCATCCATCTATGCTGGACACGCTCCAGCAGCTCTGTGCCCTTCTGGAACTGAGGGGCCCAGAACTGGACACAATACTCCAGATGCAGCCTCACTAGTGCAGAGTAGAAGGGGAGAAGAACCTCCCTTGATCTGCTAACCACCCACCTTCTGATCCCCACCCAGGATACTGTTGGCCCTCTTGGCCGCAAGAGCACATTGCTGGCTCAGAGTCATCCTGCTGGCCACTAAGACCCTCAGATCCCTTTCTCCTACATTGCTCTCTGACAGGTCAGCCCCCAACTTCTCCTGGTCCCCGGGGTTGTTCTTGCCCAGATGCAAGATAGTCAAATACTTAGAAAGCCAAGCACTGTCTGTTTTCTCCTGAAACAAGTGGAATGATGGACACGTACAGGGCACCATCTCATGAGGCTTTAGATAAATAAGACCTGACACTGGAAAACAGCAAGAGCATTATTTAGGTTCCATGTGCAAAGCTCTTCCTGAGGATTTTACAGCACTGCTCCAGTACAGTTGACCTCTGCCTAGCGATTGTCATGGGTCTGCTGGAGAAACCTGAGAGCACATCCCTCAGGCTGACAAGAAGCAGCAAGGTCACAGTGAAGCAAAGCTGCTTGTTGTAGCTGACAGCTCGTTAAACAAGGCTTTTAATTAATGGAAGGGGGTAGCAATTTTCTTTTGGAGCCTCCTAGGTAAGGAATTAGCCTGCTGCTTTTGCTTCTGGTTTGGCTTTTTGCCCCTTGAAGAGAATAAGACCAACCAATATATCACCCAGGTACTATTTTTCCCAGGTGGAGAACAGTAGAAAATGAGGTGCTGTAGTAAAGAAAGTTGTCTCCAGACTATACTGAAGGTGTTTTGGGGGGAAATGTCCTCAAACCACCCCATACCTACCTAACAAGCTGTAACTCCACTGCACAGATTAAACACAACTAGGAGCTTGACCATGCAAGCATGTAAGCATGCAGCTAAATCGAAGAACTACTCGAATATGTGAAGTCTCAAATATTTGTGCTCACTCTGAGCTGTCTGAACATGGAACATGGATACGTCATTCATCTTCAGAAGAGTCCAAGCAAAGAAGATTGTTACAGACAGGGATTGTGCTGTTTCCTTGTGCAGGACAGCAGGCACTCAAGGTACCTATGGTCTACATGCACTGCTTCTAGCTATTCAGTCATTGCTGTGTGTGCTTTTCACACATGAATACTCCTCCTCCAAATGGAGTTTTTCTTTCTCAGGTTGGTTGTGAGCGTCTTCCCACACATCTTCATGTGGTTCTCACTGCAGAACACGGTCTGGGGGCAGTTCAAATGCAGCCAGGGTAGGTGAACCTTTGTGTGCAGTCCTCTTCTACAGCCAGTCAGCATTTCCATCAGCAAGATTATATCACACCATAAGGTGGCCATCGAGCCAAGTTTGTCTTTAGACAGCCCATCTGGAAATCCAACCCTCCAGCTGCTTCCCAGGACATGAGGAAGCAGCATGCTAACACACAGCAGGGGAATCAGAGAGCCACTGGGCACCTGCCCATGAGCTCCTGTGTGCCCTTGGGCATCTGCAGGCAGTTCAGAGACTGCTTGCAGCAACATCAGGTGAGCGGGGAGCTGGTGATGATGGAAATCTTCTGCAGAGCTGCTGAGCCTTGACAGCTGCTGGATTTCAAGCCCAGGCAGATGAAAGCTGTCTCAGGTATAGAGGTGCTGTCTGCAGCCCCACACCGGCAGCTCTGAAGATCTGGAAGAGCTGCAAGGAGCTGAGCTCCTTTTAGCTCCTGGGTGCTGAGTGCTCTCACAAAACATGGGCTCACAGAGTATATGATTAAGCCCTTATTTCTTTTCATCTCCTTACTGTCCAAATATCCTAATTACAGTCTCTCTCAGAGAGGCCAGCGGGTGAAAGCAACAGCCGCATTCAGAGCACAAAAGGCCAGGTCCGTGCTGCTTGGTCGTAGTTTAGTTCTCAAACTCTCTCCTGCACGGTTATTAACATTATTAAGTGTTCTGTTGGCAGGAGGGCTGCTGGAAAACACTGCTAATTACCTTGCCAGCACTCTGCATCCACAATCCACCAGTTAGCAGCAAAAAAGCAGTTTCTTTTATGTACAGGATTTGCTACTCACTTCTTCTGCCAGGTTTGTCTCGTGCAAAGCTCCCGACATTCAGAGCATTAATACCAGTGCACAGTTAGTTTTTTAGTCTGTGAAAAATAACTGATAACTGGAAATTGCCTTCAAGAGAGCAGGCAAGAAAGATGCAAGAGCTGTTACCGCTCTTCTACAAAGAGGTTGCTCTGGGATAAAACCCAACCTACAGGGTAGAAACTACTGTTCTCTACAGAAATTAACAGGATTTCCAACCCCGCTGCTTCTTTGAGTTAATAATCATCAGGCTGAGGGGAGGTCGTGTTTAGCTGCTTCTGTACTTTAAAAACTGCATGTGAACTAGATAGTGAATCATAGAATCATTCAGGTTGGAAAAGTCCTTTAGGATGGTCATCAAGTCCAACCAATAACCCTACTCAACCAAGTTCACCACTACACCAGATCTTCAGCACTGCAAGATGAAATGGCATTTCTTCTCCTTCAAGGGCACTGTGGCTGGGAAATGCAGATTCACCTCTTCCACTCTGCCTGGCTTGGACAGACCCTCCACTGACTCAGACTGACAAAACCCTCCTGGCAGATGCCAACTCAAGAGATCACATCACCCATGTCTTGAGTTACTTAATGCACTGGTGACTGCTCCAAAATCTAGATCAGATGCCTGTGAGACAGGATCACAGTAGACCAGATTGGAAGGGACCTCAAGGTTCATCCAGTCCAACCCCTTAAGCTACAGAAACAGTTTAAGTGAGATTTCCCAGTGCCCTGTCAAGCTGAGCCTCAAAACACTCTGAAGTTGAGGAATCCACTAATTCCCTTGGAAGACCATGCCAGTGTCTGACTGCTCTCATGATGTAAATCTTCCCTCAGGAGTCCAATCGGAATCTCCCCAGGAGCAGCTTGTATCCATCACCCCTTGTCTTTTCTGTGGGACTCCTTGTGAAAAGGGAGTCTCCATCTTCTTGGTTGCTACCCTTCATGTCCTGGCACATGACAACAAGGGCCCCCCAAAGCCTTCTCTTTTCATGTCTGAACAGCCGTTCTCTCAGCCTGTCTTCATATGGCAGGTTTTGTAGTCCCCTGATCATCCTCGTGGACCTTCTCTGCACCCTGTCCAGCATCTCAGCATCATTTTCGTATGGGGGGGACCAGGATGCCTTTTTTCCTTTTACTTCAGGACCCATCTACCACCCTATTTATTGAAAAAAGCTGCTGTGTTCATTTTTTAAATATCAAACTCACTAGGATGGGTGTCCTGATCCATCACACTTTCCATGGTACTTAAATCAAAGTGCTGGTGGCCCATTCTGGTCACAGGGACCACACATGGCCCCAGCCAAACTGTAATAGAATCTCAAGGCTTTCGGTAGTGCAATCAGGATTGCACCCAACACCACCATTGGGCCTTGAGCCATTTCAATGAGGGATCTGCATCAGAAGATCAGGCAGAAAGTCACGCTGCTCTGAAGCCAAGATACAAAGTCAACAGTTTAGACTGTGGTAAATCAGGAGATCTGTGCATGTATAATTCCAGGAAACACACTTGCTACCCATGCTCCCCAGATCAGGGCATGACCCATGGTGCTCAGGTTCTTCCCCTTCTCTTTGCAGGGTCCAGATGAATCTCCAGGGAGTCCTGTATCACTCTAGTGCAAGAGAGGTAGAATCCTAGAATCACAGAATCATTAGGGATCAGAAGGGACCTCAAAATATCATCCAGCCCAACCCCCCTGCCACAGCAGGATCACCCAGACCAAGTCCCACAGGAACACATCCAGGTGGGTCTGGAACGTCTCCAGAGAAGGAGACTCCACTACAGCCCTGGGCAGCCTGTTCCAGTGCTCTGGTACCCTCACCGTGAATAAGTTCCCTCTGCTATGGATATGGAACCTCCTCTGTTCCAGCTTGCACCCCTTGTCCTGTCACCAGATGACCTTGAGAAGAGCCTGGCTCCATCCTCCTGACACCCACCCCTCACATATTTATAGATATTCATGAGGTCCCCCCTCAGCCTCTTCTTCTCCAAGCTCAAGAGACTCAGCTCCCTCAGCCTTTCCTCATCAGAGCGGTGCTCCACTTCCTTCACCATCTTCATTGCTCTACGCTGGACACCCTCCAGCAGCTTTGTGTCCTTCTTGATCTGAGGGCCCCCAGAACTGGTCACAATACTCCATTTAGCATTTAGGTTGGAAAAGACCTTTAAGATCATGAGAGATCATCACATGCACACACAGATGTGTGTGAAAAAAGTAATAGGGTGGCGTGAGAAAAATACACATTGAGAACAGCTACCCACCCCAACAAGGGATTAAATTGCTTTGGTTAGGACTTCAGCACTCATCACTAGGCTTAAGATAAAATTAACTGACTGTACTTCAGCACTGTAACCCAGGACAGAACAGGTTTATACCAAACTGGAAATCCTGCTATTCTAATTCATCCAATTACACCCAGCTGAAATACCTTCTTGAAATTCCCACATGGAATTACTTCAGGAGTCTGAGATGCTCAGGCTTCAGTTTGCATCATAAAATGAGATGAGAGATGGTTTCATGGTACACAGATACACACCGTAATGGGGCAGCGGGGTAGCTTATGGATTTAAGGGCAGTTACAAGAGAGAGAGCTGAGAATCAGGCACGTCCATACCCTTGCTCCCATGAACCTGTCTTTCAGCACAATCCACGAAAGCAAGAAGACGAAAGCTTTGTTACAACAGAACAGGGCCGAGACGTCTGTGGCTGTCAGCTTCTTTAAAGCCAGTAAGTACAGGTAGTTAGTCAAAGTCCACAGAATAGAAAAGGGAGCAGTCCTTTTAAGAAAGAGTTTCAGCGTCAGACCATCTTCACCAAAAATCCGACTGCATTCCCTACAAAAAGAAAAGAGTTTAAAACTCAGCCAGGGTTTTCCTTAGCAAATATTCATTGAGACTTTGATCGAGTTCAATTCAGTGCTTCTCCTAACGACTCCGCACACCCACAGCAATCTATTGCTTAATTCATAGAGAGAAAATAACCTGAAGAGCGATTTCACAAATAGAAACAAAGGAACTTACCTGGAATAATCATCTTCTACACAACAATAACCCCAGAGACTCCCACACAGAAATGAAGGTTATCTAGAATGCACTGACAGCTCTCAGACTCTGCCTGCGAGGCCAGGAACAGAGGGATTAGAACAGCTTTTTTCCCCTCTGCTGCTTGATGATTTTTCTCCTTGGTTTGCTCCACAATCTGGTTTTTATTCTTATTGAAATCTATTCTTTGCACGTGGCCAAGTAAGCGCTACGATTTGGCTGGGGACTCTACAGAATCCTGCCAGACACATCAGCATGGTGGGAGAGGAAGCCACCAACCAGGGGGGCTGAGCCAGTCAAAAGGACAAGAGCCTTTAAAAAAAGGCAGGAAAAGGGAGGAAGGGGTATTTAAGTGCTTTATTTTATTATCTAGTGATGCTCTGACGTATCTCCTTATGGATTAAATAGCAAACAGAATCTCTAGATTCCCAAACACTGCGTCATGCACTGCTTGAGTTGTTTGTTTCTTAGGATTTCATTACAGGGAAGACCCTCAGAAGATGCTTCATGGTTAAAGGGATTCACAGACTCACAGAGTTATTGAGGCTGGAAAAGACCTCTGAGCTCATCCAGCCCAGCCCATGACCTAACATCACCACATCAGCTAGACCACAGCATGAAGGGCCACATCCATTCTGTCCTTAAACACCTCCAGGGATGGGCACTCCTCCTCTGTTCCTGGGCAGTCCATTCCAGTGTCTGATCACCCTTTCTGTGAGGAAGGGCTTCCTAACATCCAACCTAAACCTTCCCTGGTGCAGCATCAGGCCCTGCCTTCTACTTGCCTGGGAGAAGGGCCTAACCCCCACCTGCCTACAACTTCCCTTCAGGTAGTTACAGAGGATGGTAAGGTCCCCTCATGACTTCTCTTCTGCAGGCTGAACAACCACAGCTCCCTCAGCCTCTCCTCATCAGCCTTTCCCTCCAGTCCCCTCCCCAGCCTTGTTGCCCCTCTGGACCTGCTTCAGCCCCTCAATCTCTTTCTTGAAGTGAGGGGCCCCGCCACTCTATGTGAAGCCTCACCAGTGCCCTGTAGAGGGGATTCCATGAGATATTGCCGGTACTCCTCAATTCCTGACATGACAGCTCTCTGCCACCTGTTTAGAACATGACAGGTCCCACAGACAAATGCTTCAGCCAACCAGAATGTCAACAGAGTGAACCAAGGCACCATCAATCCCCAACACAGTAACGTTAAGGGATTCATTTAAATGCCATGAGACCTCAGTGGCCCAAAACGTTCACAGCCAAATATGGTTGTGTTTGCACAAGTGATGAAACACTAATTGTGTAGAACTAATTAGTAACTTCAAAGAATGCACCTCAAAGTGAAGACAAAATAATTTCTTACTGGAGATGGGAGTATAACTAATATCGTGATTTGGCTTAGCCTTTACAGGCAGAATCATTCTCAGGTTTTCTAAAGCACTTCTAGTAGAATCACAGAATTATTAGGGATCAAAGGGGACCTGGAAAGATCATCCAGTCCAATCCCCCTGCCACAGCAGGATCACCTAGACCAAGTAACACAGGAACACATCCAGGCGGGTCTGGAACATCTCCAGAGAAGAAGACTCCACAACCCCCCTGGGCAGCCTGTTCCAGTGCTCCGGTACCCTCCCTGGGAAGAAGTTCCTTCTGATGTTGATATGGAACCTCCTCTGTTTAGTAATTCTAGAGAATTCTGCTGTTAGAAATTTTACAGGCTTTTCTACAATTAAGAGCAGAAACCAGCACTCTCATTTCAAGGAAAACAGAATAATAACATCTGTGTCATACAAGAGGTGAGCTCTGTCGTAGTTAATAACCCTTTTCATTCCCTGCGGCTGGTACAATGACCTGGGATACAAAGCAGTCCCTTCTGGCAAGAAGCAATTCCTTTCTTAAACTCCATGACAAAAAAGTTAATGCTCAGGCAAGCGGATCTGCTAATTATCTCCTTCTCTGTGCTTCACCTAGAGTTATCAGACATCAGCCTGCTCTCCTAAGAGCAGTACAGAAAGCTTACACCCAGCAAGAGATTCCCAGTGGCGTATGTCATTTCTGAGACACAAAGCAAATACTCTGTGAAGCAAATAAAGTCATTCTTCAGTTTGAACAAAGGCTTTTGCATCACTGATTTCAGCAGAAGGTTATGGTGATGGGTTGCGTGAGAATGGACCCACTGGCAGGTAGCACCAACCTACAAAAGATGTGTTTCCCTCCATGAGACCTAGGAGGGATGCAGAGGGTGATTCTGAGCCCAGACTAGCAAGCCAAGTGGCCTCTGACCTGGATGGACAGTGGCTGTGTCACTGTGTGGCTGCAGAGCCAGGATGTCCCAGGATGACATCAGGAAAAAGCTCTTTAACCTAAGGCTGATCCATCACCGGAACAGGTTGCCTAGGAAAGATGGTGGAGGCCCCATCCCAGGAGCTATTCAAGGTCAGGCTTGATGGGGCTCTGGGCAATCTGTTCTAGTTAGAGATGTCTAGTTAGAGATGTTTTATAGGGCAGTTGGACTAGATGACCTTTGGAGGTCCCTTCCAACCCTATGATCCTATGTTCTGCTGTCAAGAAAGCTCCGTGTGGTAATTCTGCCATCGGATTTGATGCATAACTGGATCATTACCTGGTTATAAGTCCAGCCTGTCTCAGGAGCTGTCAGGATCTGTCTTAGTTGAAACAAAGTTGTGCTGTGCTAAAACAAGGGAGAAAGGTGCTTGGGCTGCTCACAGGAATGCAGAGCACAGTGAACTACCCACTGCTATGCTCACAGAGCACAGAGGCAGTAGTAACACCATCCAAGCACAACACTGGTGGAGTCTGCAAGGCAGAAAGGAGAAGCTGTTCTACAAATATGCCACAGGAAATTATACTCCTGTCACCCACCATGGCCCTCCAATGCCAGGAAGATCACAGTATCACAGGCTGGAAGCGATCTCAATCATCATGGAGGATCAGAGAAGCACAGAATCATTCACTTTGGAAGACCCCTGAGATCATGAAGTCCAACTAATATGCTGGGAACAAGCCTGGTGCTTCTGTTCCTCCATCCATGGGGAGGGCAGGTGGGTTCCAAAGCCAGAAAGTGGTTGTAGGAGATGCCAGAATGGGTCAGGTTGTCTGCACACAGAGCAGAGTCAGGAGGATGGAACTGGAAGTGAATCCTCAGAATGAGGAAGACCCAGTGATTATGATTATGATTGTTGTTATTACTGTGGGTTGGACTGTGTGGACAGGTCAGCTATTTGGGGTCAGTTGCCACCACACTGCAAATGTCACTTCTCTCTGAGTTCCCAGAGGCAGTGGGAGGGAAAAGCACAGATTCATAGCTATGACAAGAAATCTAGAAGTACTTCACAGGCCTCAGGCAATGGGCTGTTCAAGCAGATGGAAGAGCCTCCATCGCACACAGCAGCGTACAATGACCAGACAAAACAGGGGCCAGCAGCTCCTCACCTCTCAATTAAAAATACACAGCAAAGACTTGTGACAGGGCTGTGCTGAGTGAGACAGGGGCCTGATGAATTCACCTCTGTGCCTGGTAGAACTCCATGAATAATGCTTAGCAAATGAGGAGAGAGAAGAATACTTTCTCTTCCCAGACATGGCTACAGTAGATTGCCTCAGGCTTTGTGAGGGCTGGTTGCTCAGTGGTTAACTCAGCCTCTTTAGCATGCAACTAAAATTAAACTTGCAGGGAGTCATCAGACATGGCAGTGATTAAAACCCTGGGCTCAGGAGAGAGGGTTTCACAGATCCCTCCCCATACAGATCATATTTGTGGGCTGTTGACTTGAGGGCAGAGATATATCTGAGGGCAGCTGACCCTGAAACTATGACACAAACTATTTCCAAAAGCACAAGCAGTCTATTTAAAACCTGCCCTCTAACACAAATAGCTCTTTTTATTTGCAGGTAGCCCTCAGCCATCGACTCTGGGCAGCGTGCCATGCTCTGAGGAATTACAGCACCTCAGGCACTCGTGTAGCTCTGCCTTCGGCACCCACTAAATAGCTTGTGTTGTCTCACAGTTATACTGATGCCAGTCCCTGCAGAAGAGTGGGTTTGTTCACCCCTGATGTGCAGCAGCCTCTGGAGTGTGATGCAGCAGCTGTTTTTAAAGCAGTTTACAGAGAAAAACAGAGTGAGCAGCCACTACCTGGGGTAACGTGAATAGGGTGAATGTAACTGCATCACCCAGACTGACACTTGACAGGGTCACCAGTAACATTACGGTAGGACTGTGGGATCTTTTGTGAGAGCAAGTTGTTACTATGGCATTTGGTCCTTCTATCTCAATTGTGGCATCTGCTGCAGTATCTTTCAGCTCTGTGTCAAGAGATCGATGGGGTAATGGTGGTTAAGCAGCCAGGGAACTGTTCCCCAGGACTGGCTGAGTCTCAGCTTTAAGAAAAAGCCTGGCCAGCTCTATTTGTTTGCTCAGAAGCTGTAGCAAAAGGAAAGGGAATCGCTTGTGAACATAAGTAGTGGAGCAGCACCACGGGAATTCATCCAGCAGGAATACTCCAAGGAAAACCTTGGGTTTGTGCTGCTGCTCTTCCTCCACAATTTTGAGCCGTGGGATTGGAGCAGCTTCAAATAGCCAGATCCTCTACCGTCCTTTGCAGTGAAGATCTAGATTTGCAGTGCAATCCCGTAAGTGTCTGAGGAAGCTGGACTTAGCTAGTACTGCAGCTTGGATGGAGAGATTTGTAGGCGACAAACTTGCAGTTGACAGATGACAGCAACTATCAGCTACTTCTGGCTCTGTTTGTAAGTGATGCTCACACCTTGTTATCCTCGTTTTTCCTAGCATGTTCCTTACTAACCCTCTTCCTAGCTAGTGCAAGGCTGTACAGGGCCTGTAGGATCAAGCTCACCTGTAGATGCATTCTGTCAGAAAGCTGCTGAATGCCACAGTGGTTTTTCCTCTGAGAACCCAAGGCAATGGATGGGGAGACAAAACTTAAGGGCATTAAAAATACCAACCACCTATTCCACATTATAACTCTATCAGGATCCCACACCAAGTGGGAATTTCTGCTGTGGTGAATACAGCAGCAGGGTTAGATTTCCTCCTGCTGAGCCAAATGAGCATCAGACCATCCCATTCACCACCAATGCAAGAAGTTTCAAGGTCTTTATGTGCAACCATTTATCTACAATAGCAAGGGGACACCAAGAGCTGTGTCTTTTGCCTCAAGACAAGCAAGATACTGGACTGAAATGCAGCAGGGAGGCAATAACCATGAATTATTTCAAAGACCACAAAATTTAATCTCTAAGCTAAAGTGCGAAAGGTAAGAAATAACACAATTTACAATCTCAAAGATTAGATTGGCTCTCTGAAAGTTTTATCAAGTTGAAGATTGAGACTTCTATCTCTCAAGTGGGATTTATTACAGCAGCAGTGGCTCTGCTGATCTTTGCCAGCCTGGGGCAGCACTCCGCACAATCACTGAGCTCTGCCAAGGTATCACAGAAACTGTTTGTTCTGACCCACTGGGAATATCTGCTGGACAGAATGTCAAACGCCTTTAAAGCATCGAGTGAGTAACTACATCCTCCAGAAACATAAAGACAAGTCACCTCTGGACTGCAGTAGACCTGAAATTGCTACGGGATGTTTCATTGAAAAGCATTAGCTCCTGCACAGACATAAAAACAGCAAATGAAGCAA
Source organism: Upupa epops (assembly GCA_013397515.1). Taxonomy (NCBI): domain Eukaryota; kingdom Metazoa; phylum Chordata; class Aves; order Bucerotiformes; family Upupidae; genus Upupa; species Upupa epops. Next base: position 243,653 of record VZRI01002290.1, on the reverse strand, counting down.
CAAGAAATCTTACAAAATGTAATAACAAAGCCCTGTAACAGGAGTGATATCAAAAACACAAGGCAAACAATTACATGAACAATTGATCTTGTTTCAAAAATAACCCTGTTCTGGGCAGGAGGCTGAGATAAATGGCCTCCACAAATCCTTTCTGCACTAAATCTACCTTCAGCTCTCTGAATTTAAAACCTACAAATGATGCTTTTCAATTCTTCAAGTCATCAGAGAACCAAGTGCTCATCCCATTCTCATTCTCCCAGTGAATGAGGTGGCCTGTCAAATCAATATGGCACAGACCAAGCAGCTGGTTCCCATGATAAAGTCAAGTACTTGCCAGCAGTTACCTCCTTCCTGGGATGTGACTTCCCAACATAAGATGCCCACCAGTTCCAACGCTGGTCTCAATTTCCACACACTCACTAACCAACTTCACATCTCCATGTGTGTAGTAACTCCTCTGGGCATCTAAGCGCATGTCCTCAACTCGAGAAGCAGAACTCCTGCCAGCCTGGCAACTGTATTAATTATTTCAGCTCACTTACGTGCTGACACAGATGTCTTGCCCAACATTTTCCTCTGATGGATACATAATCAACCAACTACCAGCAGTGGATCTATCTGTAGGGATACTTATTCTCACCTTCTTCCTCAGCTGCTGCTGTGTGTTTGTTATTACTTTACCCCATGCACAGAAGCCAAGCTGACACTAGTTCTTACAAGCAAGAGTGTGAGTGAAGGTATCATTAACGTACAAAGCACCAGGGGTTCCAGAGCTGTAGTTAATTAAGTGCAACCCCTCAGTTCCAGTTATGCTGATTTGACAGAAATGGTAATTTAGGGCCAAATTACATCCCACGACCCTGGCAAAAGCAACCAAGGGAAGCGTTTGGCCCTGCTACACTCCAGCCTGACAGTCACAAATAGAATTCCCTGTGTGATCGACGACAGCTGTGATAAACTCTCTGTCAGCAGGATCAAGGGACAGGCCCTGCGCTAGCTAATACTCTGCAGAACAAGTCAGTCAAGTTGTTTGCAAAGCAATCAAGACTGCACTGAGGCAACAGAACGGGGTCCGAGCTCAAAACTACCCTGCGTATTTCTTCTCTTCATGGATGAGAGGGTGTTATCTCTTGGTAAGTTGATTCACAGGTTCAGAGAACACCAGGTTGGAATGGACCTCAAAGGTCACCTAGTCCAACCTATCAAGCTAAAAACATAGTTTACATTAAATATCCCAGCAGCCTGTCAAGCTGGGTGTTAAAACTGCCCGATACAGAGCAGGCTGAATTTAGTTCCATCCTTCAGTGCAGCTTCAACATCACCATCAGGTCAGTAGAGTAATGGAGGGGGAACTGTGAAATCAGTTGTCCAGAACAAGGTGGTACTTCCAAGCCCCGAGGACAGGGTAGACAGGGCTTTTTGAAGAACTGACTAGAGTAAAGCTAAGTCAGCTTGGCTGGTGGTTCAACCAGATCTCTTGGGGTTGTATGAGTTCACAGTGGTTACTGAAGAATGATTTGTGAATTTTCACCTCTGTGAACTAAAGTGATAGTTACTGCTACGGGCTCCTTTGCACTTGAGGTTTAGAGTTCAATTACTATAGGCAGCCATGTGGCATAAGGAAACACTGGAATTCCAGGGATGTCTTGGATCTCCCACAACAGAGGAAGAGGGATTTCCAGGCTCCTTATCTGACATAAGATGGAGAAATCCTTCTCCTAATTTCCTTTGGATGAGAGTCCCACAGTGGTGCCCGCTTACTCCTCTGAGCTACAGTGAGAAGAAACACAAGAGCCTGCAATCTGCTTTACTTCCTACCTCACACAAAAGAAAGCAGAGAAGGCTGCTAGGATGCTTTTCCTCCCTGCTATGATCCAGCCGGAGGAAGAAAGACCAGTTTTCATAGAGCTCTCTCTGCTGAGATGGAGACCACATGGTCTTTCATGTGGAGAGCACCTTTCTTCTCAACTAGCAGATGGCTGCTTTTCACACTACTGCTCCCTCACGAATGAACCAGACCACATTAATTAATGGCCTAATACAGAGACCTAGATCTAATATAGAGACATGAGATAATATAATAGCAAGATTATAAGCAGATTACTGACCTTTTCAGCTCTGTATAAAACCCCTCTAACAATCAAATATACATTTATTCAAGCACACATCACTCATCTATTAGCCTCCTGCGAGCTATTTATGACGGAGATTTTCTGCAGCGTGACCTTTATTCTGCCTTCTTGACACCACACGTCAATCTGAGAAGAGCAGTGATCTCAATCCAGGGAAAATCAGGTTCCTTAAAGGGATTTTGCTGCGATAAAGCCTACCTGAATTTTTTGATTGGAGACTGCTTTTCCTGCGCAGTTGCAAGATGCCCAGAATAATAAATGGGAAAAACCATAATGTTCCAGTTTGTTGAGAACCAAGTCATGAAAAAAGGACAGTCAAAGGTTTCATAGGCGATTTTGACAAACTGCGTGGTCCCAACCCAGGAGGAAGAGACAGACAAAATGATCAGAAATCTCCAGACAAGCTTGAGAAACGTGGATGTGCAAGACTGGCATCGGGTCTGTCCTTCAGCTTCTTGGCTGCTGCTCTCTGTGTGCGTTTGTGCTCCTTCCTCTCCTGAAAAAAGAATAAATAGAATAAATAGATAAAATAGAAAAGAGTTGCCCAGACAACGAGTGCGATCAGAACAAGTTTTGGCTAAATCTCCCAGATCCAGACGCAAAACAATCCTTCCCTTCTTTCTATATTTCCTCTACTTCCCCCAAACACTGAAGCGCTGCACAGAAACACTTCAGTAACAGCATCTCTGTCATTCAAAGGGGATGGGAACAAAGCGTGAACACAGTCCCTAGGCCTAAGGTAACAGGGTTTGCTTGATCAGCCCTTCATTCCTTCTGACAGCCCAATCTCTAGAACAGAGCTACATCCCTCGGAACCAACAGCATTAGAAAGTCAATGACTATGCATGGGTGCAACATAAAAGCAGCCTGAGCCCGTGCCTCTGAAGCCAGGAACAAGTTCTTGCTATTGCAGATTTACCACAGGAATCACCTCTTTATTTGCAAGCTGGAAGGGGGAGAAGCAGCAGTTTGGTGGGAAAAGGCTTTGTTTCAGAGCCAAGTTACAGTACTGACATTTTTGAAGTTAAAAAGAAGTTATTAAGGGATTAGACTGCAGCTTCCCAGAAATAAACCCCTACACGTAAACAACGAGGAATCGGAAAGTTGCTGTTTCCCATTTTAGCACAGTGCTTCTCAGCTCTAATCTGCAAACCCTAAGAGAAGTGTGGGGAATGTAATCTGGGGACTTGCTCTCCCCAAGCCATCTCACAGATGTGCAACCCAGGAAGCCTCTTTCAATTCCACAGATGCCAGTTGAAAACAACAATTTGAACTGTGTTGGATGCTCAGGAGCACTGACATTCTTGCCACATGAGCTCATGTGGCAGCAGTGAGCTCCAACTGTTTACCCCGATAGAGTGTATCATAGAATCATAGAATCAATAGGGATCAGAAGGGACTCAAAAGATCATCCAGTTCAATCCCCCTGCCACAGCAGGATCACCTAGACCAAGTTGCACAGGAACACATCCAGGCAGATCTGGAACATCTCCAGAAAAGGAGACTCCATAACCCCCCTGGGCAGCCTGTTCCAATGCTCCGTTACCCTCACCATGAAGAAGTTCCTTCTAATATTGATATGGAACCTCTTGTGTTCAAGCTTGAAACCATTGCCCCTTGTCCTATCGCACCAGTTCGGTAGAAGAAACAGGAGTTCCTTTCAAAATTCATGACCTGCAGCTATTCTTCACTATTGCTATCAATTATCAGACAAATTTTTATGAGATATATATAAGAAACAATTGTTGATGTTTACATTCAGCAGGACCTAGACACCTGGAGAGTTGGGAGGGGAGAAATTTAGGGAAATATAACAAGGGCAGTGCAGAGTCTGCCATCTGGGCAACAACAACCCCAGGGACCAGTAAAGGTTGGCAACTGACTTGCTAGAGAGCAGCATAGGAGAAAGGGAACTGGGGATCCTGGTGGCCAGCAGGATGATCAGAAGCCAGCAATGGGCCCTTGTGGTCAAGAAGGTAAATGGCAGCCTGGGGTGATTAGTAGATGGAGAGAGGTTCTCCTCCTCCCCCTCTGCTCTGCCCTGGTGAGACTACATCTGGAATCTTGTGTTCAGTTCTGGGGCCCTCAGTTCCAGAAGGACACAGAACTGCTTGAAAGAGTCCAGCGCAGAGCCACAAAGATGATAAAGGGAACGGAGCATCTCCCTTATGACGAAAGGCTGAGGGAGCTGGGTCTCTTGAGCTTGGAAAAGAAGAGGCTGAGGGGTGATCCCATGACTATTGATCAGTATGGAAAGGGCAGGTGTCAGGAGGAAGGAGCCAGGCTCTGCTCAGTGGCACCCAATGATAGGACAAAGGGCAATGGATGTCAGCTGGAACAGAGGAGGTTCCAAGTAAAGATGAGAAGAAACTTCTTCCCTGTGAGGGTGACAGAGCCCTGGAAAGGGCTGCCCAGGGAGATTGTGGAGTCTCCTTCTATGGGGATGTTGTAAACCTGCCTGGCCTGTTCCTGTGTGACTGGATCTAGGGGATCCTGCTCTGGCAGGGGGATTGGACTGGATGATCTTCTGAGGTTCCTTCCAATCCCCAACGCTCTGTGATTCTGTGAGAGGAGCTATAGGTCCACTGCAGTGAGGACACACACTGCCCTATATTCAACTGGCATGTGAATAAGATACAATTTCAGACTCAGTTAATTTTCCTTTTATATCCTTATTTTGCTACAGCCATCAAGAAATGTCACCCCGACATTCCAAGTTATTACATTAGACCAACACTGCATTTAGAAAGCAATTCATCATAGCAGGAAGCGCATGAAGAATTACCCTAACCGGGACACGGAGCTTTTTGTAATTGTAATTGGATGGGGCATTTTTTTCTTCCCTAAAAAGAATCACTATTCAGTGGCTCCATTGTTTAGTGGTGAATCAAGAATTTAAATAAAATTGTAGGTTTATCAAAAACATGCAGATTATAAACAGACACTGGTCTGGGAAAGGCAGAGCATGGTTTTAGCATTCTCTTTGGCTGCTGGGAGAAAATGGGTATTTTTATGGTACTAATAATGACTGGCATCCTCTATTAAAAGGTAAATTACGGTTTATTTGCAAGTTAAAACGGCTTAAAAAGAATATATTGGGTAATATCCACTCGCAGGTTTCCCCGCTAAGCAAAACTACCGTGCAATTAGTCCTTCTTCAGCTAACAGTTAAAATAATCATAGAATGGTAGAAGCCTACAGCACCTCCACCCACACCTTCTACTTTTCAATTACCGATTACCTACGTAATTGCTGTGACTGCACATGACACTATCAGCATGTGATTGGGATTTTACACTCTCAGGTCTGGATGTTATGGATACACGCTGGTTGAAGATCCTACCTTAGATTTAAAGCTCTGAGTAAGTTTTAGCCTGATGAAATGTACAGTGGGGAGCTAATTCTTAAGTGCTTAACGGGTAGGATTCACCCCTGTAATGAAGTTAGCAAATAATTGTATAGTCAGAGAAAACGTGTTGCTCAGGGCTCCGTTAATGATAATGGACAGGCCTGGTGACAAGGGAGCTGATTTCATCCTCACAGAGATCTAAGCCCACTGGAGGCACTTATCTCTCCCTAGACTAGGCATTTACAACTAATTTAAGTAAAATTGAGACAGGATCCCTAGGCAAAATGACAGAGCCGCTTGACAGGTAGGATGTGCGCACCTAAATCGTGGCCAAATAATGAAAAGAGAAGACAAGAAATAGCTTGAAAATTAATTAAAGGGCTTGAAGTCAAAGACACATGGTAAGTAGGCACACAATTAATCCTAAACAGCCTCTAGAATTTCCAAGTCATGAAGCTGGAACAGGAGTAAGTTAGGAAGTAGCACTTGTGTTCAGATACCAAATGAGATGTTAATGAGGAGAAAACAAATCCGTCAGCCAAAGTGGTTGTTAGGTAGCATTTCACCATTAGCAAAGTGGCTGAAATCCTTGGTGCCTGCATTTAGTTTAGTCTGAAATAAAGCAACAGACTTCCTCTGTCAAGAGCACAGAAACCATCTGAGAACTCAACAAGGATGCAATGATAGGGAAAAAAGCCAGATGACACTGACAGGTGATGTGATGATGCTGGTGAATGGCAAGTTGTGCTGAAAGGCACCTAGCAGAGATAACCCTGTGTGGTCCTTCTGTCTGTCATTCTTGCTTGTGATGTCTCAGTGACAAGATAGCAATGGAAAAGCCTTTTGCTTTTCTTTTTTCAGAAGAGTGAGATGAGGAAAACCAGAACCTACAGCTTTCATTATGAACTCTCTTGACTATTTGGCTACTACAGCCTAGAACATAATATTCTTTGTATTTGTTTACCTACCTGTCAGGTCAGTCCTACTCGACCCTTACTGATAAGGAAGAGAAGATGAGGATAACAAAGGGAATTAATAAATGTTTAGAAGACTACGATGTCAAGGTATTTATGTCTTCTCAAGTCAGCCTAAAGTCCTTTTTTAGAGAAGACTGATTCTGATTTTGGATGTACCCTAGCGCCAGCACGCACAGAGTTATTTCAGCCTGGTATCTGCAAAAATGAGAACAGGTTGCTTTTAGATATGATCTTTAACTGCAAGATGCTGTATCATCCATTCCTTGCAGCAATAATCACCTCCAGTATTTTTCTGAGGGTTTCCATCAAGAGATTACTCCTGGAGTACAAGATCCCTCTATTTCCCAACACAAAATGACTTCTGACTCTTGTTGCCAAGGTGGTGAAGTGACAAGAGGAAGGTTCATCTACCACATTTCCAGTGTGCAAGGCAGATCCAGCCTGTTCTTCTTCCTTTTGCTTACGGTATCTACACAGTCTTCCCAAGAGCTTGGTCAGTTAAATTATTTCAGTCATTCAGTGTCTCTCTCCTCCTCAAGAGACTTGTGGCTGCAAGTTGCACTTGCTCCCTCACCCTGCTGATGACATCGTGGTGAAGAAGTCAGTGTTCACCATACCTGCAGGTTCATGTGAGCTAAACTTCTGCTAAAAGTGGGTGACGGATCCTGTTGAAAGCCCTGATGTGCAGCTGATCGATGATCTGAACTGTGATAATTCTTCCCTACACATCCTTTCACCTGTAATTGCTTCCTCTCCAGGCCATGAGCTGAGATTGTCACTGTCTCTGAGAAGGAACATGGCTGGCTCTTAAGGGTCCTGGTCCCTGGCCAGGCTGAAGATGAGGAAATATAACCAGTTTGTAAACACTAACTTAAGGGCTGAAGTTAATCATCCTTTCAAGACCTTCCATGAGTACTGGCCGTATGATTTCTCCGATCCCTAAGGTACCACACGCACCTACTGAAGCCCAGGCCTTTTCCTCCCATTCTAACCCCAGTTTGCACACAGGTACAGGAAGGACTTTCACGTGGCTTTGCCGTGAAATGAATGTCAACATGCTGGGACCCTGCACCATCTTTCAAAAGACAGCCAGAGGAGACCCTCGGCAGGCATGCGGCGGCGCCAGGAATGTGGCAGGTTTGCCTACCTGATCTGCTCTGCCTCTCGACTCTGCTGTGCCGACAGATTCCCGAAGGACTTCGATTCTGCAGCTCAAGAATGGGAGCAGCAGAATCTTCAGCAACAGATAGAGGGGAGAGCTGCCTAGTCATGCCTCTGTGTCTGCTGGGGCAGTTGCCTCCTGGCTTGCATTGGATGACAGATGATCGGGAGGCACCTGAGAAGAAAGAGTTTGCATCAGTTTGGCTGTACAGTCCCTGGAGGAAAGCGGGGCTTTCAAACACGCTGTCAGGGAAACGCACACGAACGCTCCAGCGGGAGAAAGCAGCACACTGCAAAAATCAAGGTGTCAGCTCTTAAAGTAAATAAGGAAATAAATACTTAACTCTCTCCCCCCTTACAGACAAAAAGGTGCCGAATGAGAATCAGTCTTTCCCCTGAAGAAATGAGAGCGCTCTGCCACAGCAGACTGTTAGCCCCATGGCTCCATCCGCAAGGTGTGAACAGGCAAAAGAATTAGTACTCACGTGGGCCCCTTCCTGAGCACTGACACTGAATCAGGCAAGAAGAGAGGTCACCATTCTCCCTTATGGCTGAGGAACCACTGGATCAGTGGCAACAGTCTCTTCAGAGGAGAGTTTCCCCTTTCCATCCTCCAGATGGATTGTTGAGACTCTTGTATGGAATGAAGTGATGGTCACTGACAGGTCTTTTAGATGAAGACTTCTACTAAACCATTGAAGACTTCAGTTTTAAGCCTTTACATGGACCAAATCAGCATCTCCACATCTTCAGAGAAGTTCTTTTTCTTCTCTTGCTAGGTGCAGACAAGGGGCTGCATGTCACATGCTGGCCCACACAGAGGGGCAGCAGAGAAGAATCAACATCTGAAATATCACTGGTATCAGATGATAAATTTTCCAGTGAGGAGGATATCACATTTTAGGAGTGAGAGCTTGAAGGACTGGATAAAGAACCAGCAACCAACATAAGAGCAGAGCTGGAATCTCTCAGACAGAACCTGGTGACGTGGTGTGTACTCACAAATTTTTTGAAGGCATCTGTGTAAGAGGTCAACGCATGAGCAACACCAGAAAGTCCTCAATCAGCAAGGTGAAATGACAGGTCAACTGGGTAAGTGTAACTGTGTGTTCATGCTCATTTGAGATTACCCACTGCTTGTTCAGCTGGTCATCATCCTACCTAAACTTACAGAATACACATAGCCCCAGAGCAGCCACTGACCTCGCCACGGCTTGGCAGGATTCAATATGATAATTGCAGCTATTTCACATTGGAAAGGATACAGAAATAGACACAAACCCGCGTGTAAGGTGCCAAATGTGCAACAAATATGACAGACATCTCAGAGGACATGTGTTGATGCAACATCAGCCATTCCAGTGGCTTTGAGCAAATAACCCCATGTCAATCATCAAAGGTTACTCTAAAGCAAGGATTCAAGATTCAAGAGACTGTGAATCAAGTCAGCAGTCTGGTCAGAAGTTCAGAGGGTTCATATAACCTTAAATGAACTTAAAGCTATGCTTGATTCACTAGGTCTAACTACAAAGACTGCAAAAGAAGGGATGTATTGAATACTGTATTGTACAGAAAAATCCTTTCACAGCCAACTTAGAGCCTCCACGGTAATTTTCACCCTTCAAGCACACTGAAGTGACTGAACCAACAGCTAACCCCATAGAGATGATCTTCCCCAAAGATGCTCTTCTCCTTCTCTGTCCAGTATAAGGGAACTCTGACACAAGAGGGATACCTGAGTCTAGGTTCCACCTTGCCCTGTGGTCCTATAAATTCAATCAATGTGGTATTCAACCAACAGTTTACGGCAGTGGACCCACAAGTTAAGTCTGAAAAGTTAAGACCTACATGATGTCTAAGCACTGTACAGTCTCTGATCCTTTTTATGAGCTTTTTAGAGCCTACTGGATATTTTCAGATCCTTAAAAGGCTATTTAGCTTTACCTACTTACTTTTTAGTGGAGAAAATGAGAATCTAATAGTCACACAAGTCCCTCCCATGAAGTTTTCCATTCATTTCATAACTCCTAGTGCAACTTCTCAAATAAGCATAACATTACCTGCCTTGTAAGACTTAGNCAGATGCAGTCTCACTAGTGCAGAGTAGAGGGGGAGAAGAACCTCTCTCTATCTGCTAATCACCCCCCTTCTGATCCCTCCCAGGATGCTGTTGGCCCTCTTGGCCACAAGAGCACATTGCTGGCTCATAGTCATCCTGCTGTCCACTAGGACCCCCAGGTCCCTTTCTCCTACACTGCTCTCTAAAAGGTGAGTCCCCAACCTATACTGGAACCTGGGGTTGTTCTTGCCCAGATGCCAGACTCTACACTGACCCTTGTCCTTCATTTCATTTCTCTCTGCCCAGCTATCTAGCCTGTCCAGGTCTCGCTGAATGGCAGCACAGTCTGCTGGGGTGTTTGTGACACCACCCAGCTTGCAATTCATGCTAAGGTTGAAAAGGACATTAGAAATAACAGCTCTTCACCATTCACCCCACCAGAAATGACATCACACCTTTACTTGACAGCTGACAGCCTGTTTTAGCCTCCATGAGGAGGTGAGACAACTGGACCAGTTTGCCCAGGGAGGTTGTGGCTGCCCCCTCCCTGTCAGTGTTCAAAGCCAGATTGGATGGAGCCTTGAGAACCCTGGTCTAGTGGAGGGTGTCCCTACTCATGGCAGCGGGTTGGAACTAGATGACATTTGAGGTCCCTTCCAGCCTGAACCATTCTATGAACCTATGAAAGACAGTGAGTACTTCTGGGATTAAATATTCAAAAGGCACTTAGAATATTTCAGGCCCCAAATTTAAAGACTATTTCTTTTTAGGAAGAGGTTGTTGACTGCCTGTCCTTGGAGAAACAGCCACCAAAATGTCTTGACCTGAATCACTATTTACTTTGATATTCATTGTTTAAAGAGGTTTCATTAAGTTGAAAGACACGTGCTACCACTTAGTTCGGACAGCATTTAGAACAGGACCAAGATTCACATCACACTCAGCAGAAGCCGAGCAGATGACCTGCAATCGAAACACCAGGGAAAACTGTTTTTTCCCCTCACATGCAGGAAGAGCTCTGAGTTATTTATATCCAGCACAACAAAGCAGCGTCAATCTTTTCCTATAGGTGGAGAAACTCAGCAGTTGAGACCTAAAGTGCAATTCAAGAGATTGCAATTAATCAAAAGGCACTGCTTGATTTACTGAGTTGTCTTCCCTTACCCACGAAAGCAACCGATAGCCCAGCAATTGATCAGTATTTCATTGCTTCAGCAGGAACTAACGCTGCTGAATCTGAACGTTATTTTAAGGAAAGAGTTTGACAGGGAAGGCAAATGGATTTACACTGGGCTAACTTACCCAAACCTGGCACCAGCAACAAGGGCAACAAATCACTACTTCCACAGCACAGCAATGAAACCTTGAAGTGCTACTCCACAAGAGAGGGAGGGTAGGACCCATGTAAGTCCAGTTCTTAGTCTCACACAGCAATTACCAGTTACAAAGTAGGAATCCACTAAACCCCTGCAAATTTAAAGGGATAGAGAACAGTGTTTTCCAGTGGACTTCTGTACATCTTCACAGATCAGTTCTGGAGACCTCATGGTCTTAGGCAGTGAGACTATGTCCTCTCCAGAGAGGACAAAGACAGGGGTGCTGCCACAGCCTGTCATGTGCAAATGGCAAAGGAATTGTGCACTAAAACGGTACCATAGCACCACCAATATAATACTCCCCAGCAAAGCAGGACTCACAATGTCTGGATTAGATTAATTTGGCTTATTGTAGATGTCAACTTTACTATGAGAAAAACAGTGCTCCAGGACTACCTGCATCTCCCTATGACTATACAGGATATAATGGAATCACAGGATGAGTTGGAAGGGATCTTTGAAAGTCATCTGGTCCAGCTCTCCTGTAATAAGCAGGGGCATCTTCAGCTAGACCATGTTGCTCAAAAGCTGTGTCCAACCTGATCTTGGACAATCATTCTGAGCTTACACTGGCTGGGTGCTTTACATTACTACCTTACTTGACCTTTTAATCTGACTATACAAGATAAAAAAGGTTGGAGGTACATCTGTAACTCAGCTTGTACAGAAGCCTTATCCAGTTTCTATCAACTGACACTGTCATGCCAGGCATGAACACAGTTTGTGGCTTTAGCAGAGATGATTCACAGGCTGAGAGTGCATCTATATTTTGGGTATCATTTGATATTTTAAGAGAATGCTACTAGAAGAGAAGGGGGAAAAAACCCTAACAAACAGTAAAAACCTTGCCAGACTGCCAGATCTTGCTGCCAGAAGTGTTCCTTCACTACCTGGAGATCATAATCAAGTGTCAAAGCAACACCCAGCCCACAGGATTGACAAAGGAAGGAAGGCAGAACCAGAAACAACCACACATGATCCTATCAAGCACATCTTAATGAGCCAAGTCTCATTAATATCTCAAACAGGTAACTGAATTCCGTTCCACAAGCCATCTGTGCATTCCTGATGCTGGATCACCAACGCGAAATGTTGGCTTATTTTGAGACAGCAACATCTGGCTTGCTCGTAGCACCAAAATACAAACCCTCCTTTGCATCAAACAACTCTATCGATGGTTAAACAGGTGACAGATGAGCTGGACAGTGTCTCTGTATTATGTGCCCAAAGACCTGCAGAGCAATGGTCACCACTGTAGTCAGGACCAAGCCTTTTTGGAAATGCTCCAAGAAGTCACTCAAGACATCTACAGTCTACTTTTTACTTATTCAGTATTAAAATCGCCTTATTTTACTGCATCCTAAAAAAAAATCTCAGCTCCTAACATGCCACTGTGCATTGCCAAAGCGATGTCTTCATACCAGTGCTGTGGAAACAACTGCTAGGCTTTGCCACGGAAACAACTGCTGGGTTTTGACAGATGGATGGAAGTAGAAGCCAGTCTGTTGTTCTGTGGAAAGTACGTCAGCGCAATGTCCCTGCTAAACTGGGTTCCTGGTGAAAGAATTGACAACATTTCCTTTACACTGCAACATTACCTGTTAGTGTGAGCATCCACAGAGATGGGGGATTCACTGGCACATCCAGCAGCCTGTGCATGCACTTATGCTGGTAACAGCTACCTCACAATCAGGAGGGCTGGAGGGTCTTGCTATGAAATCCTTGTCTCAATGCCATGCATCAAGGAGAAGATGATGTGAATTTTGTGGCCAGGGAACTATCGGATGCATATTATCCTGAAGGAAAGGGGGCTGAGTCACACTGAGATTGCCAGAGGTGAAAGTTTGTTCTGTCCATAAACCTTCTTCAGGTTGGATTAACCATGGCTTTAATGGGATTGTTTGCTACTGTTCTCACGCAACTGGGGCCGGGCTATCCAACACCATCAATCCAATAGAAAGGTAGGTCCACAGCTTGGGTTATTTCAGTCAAAGAGAGAGACTGCCTGTGAGAGCAAATCCCGCTCTCCCTTATGCTTGTGTAAACTCACAGCAACTCAGTACAACCAGCAAAGCTGATCTGGACATTAAAGTATTTGAAGATAATAGCTCACCCTGGAAGTTAAAATTCAAGGACAAACTCTCCCCAACTTTTCCAGAGTTCAGAAGCAGCAGTTTGATTCAGGGCACGAAGCAAACACAGGTCTGAGGAACGAGCATCTGTTGTTTAGTGAAGACAAATCATTTCACCGTGGCTCAGCCGTTTGAGGATGATGTTCTCCATTTAAACACAACCTTTCTAGACACTGCCACGGTCTCTGTGTATTAGAGTCATGCACGTGTGTCTGCTCAGAGTAAAACCCTGCTCATTTACTATGTGCTTGTCCTGGAAGTTTTTCAGTTTGAAGGGGATGAGAAGGTTACAACATTTATTTATTCTTTGCCTCTGGGGAAAACAAGATTTTCAGAATTGAATGAAAAACAAATGACTCAGTGATGATGTACAGCACTTCTCCTGTACTGTGACTAACTACTGTCAGGAGCAGAAAGCAAGAAAACAGCTATGTTTGTTGTAGTTCAACAGTGACATCCATCAGCCATTCCTGCCAATTATCCCTTCGGGGTCTGTGCACAGCCATTCACTTCACATCAGCAGACAGCAACTTCCCTCACAATTAGAAATCTCAGCAACCACCATGTGCCCTCCTATCCTTGCTATGAAGTGAACAAAGAGGCAGCACAGGGAGAAAGAAACTTAAATTTCACATCAACTAAGTGCTTGACCAAGGGATGTGTCACTCAACACCCTTGAAATTAATTACACTTCATAAAATCATCATGGCTGGAAAGGACCTCCAGGATCATCAAGTCCAGCTCTCATCCCAACATCTCCCTCGTCCCTTGACGAGCAGTTTCAGCCTAATAGCCAGGGCAGGAAATCCAGGTTAGATGGTCAAAAAAGTGCCCCTTGTACACAGCAGTCTTGTGTTTAGGTACCAGATCTCACCCATGTGGCTTCCCACCTCCCACAACCTGACCATGGCCAAGGCACTGAGCTCCAATCAGAACAAACACTGCAACAGCAGTGCCATGGTCTGTCTCTGCTACATCATTCAATGCCTGGGGAAAGACCACCCTCTGTGTCCCACATCACACATGGGGAAAAGGAAAATTCTGGCTACAGTGATCATTAGCAACCTAAAACCTGGTCTCATAAGAGATGAGACCATGACAAAGATACCTATCAGAGATGATCAGGTGTATGCAACTCCATATTAGAGATGGGATGGCCTCCTGAAGTTATCTTTGAGCCCAGGATCTCCTTGGCTGTATGATGGTAGTGCTGCTGGGACCTAGTCCCAGGTTGCTACCTTCTGATTTAAGACCAAGATAAAAAGGCCATGGACCTTGATTCTCCTTACAACCACAATCTGGGAAAAAAACCACAACAATCTAAATATATAAACAGCAAGAAAACCTGACAGTAACTGGATAGGCTGAGAATGTGCCGACAAAGAGAAAAGCTATGTCCAGCTCTACCGACTGTGATACCATAAATAAGCTTTGAGTGAAAGAAATCTAAAGAGCTAAAGAGGAGGAGTTGAGTGCACCTGCATCTAACACCATGAGATCTGGCAACTGAAGGAATTCAGAATGAAATCAAAACAACCAGACACAGGCAGGACCATCTGTGCATTGCTCACATCAGTTGAGAAAAGAACCTGGAGTGAATTCCCTCCCAGGTTCTTGGGTTGGCTCACAGAATTTGGTTTTGGACTGCACTACCTATATGGAAGTTTCATCACACCACTGTCCCAGTGCCTGATATGGCCTGCTGGATGAAATCTGCAGTCAAAGCATCAGTGACATCTGTTCATACAAAATTGAAGATCTGGGAAACACCCCAGCAAGACAAGCTGAAGCATTTGTACACACTGGCTATGCTTGGAATGGGAAGATGGTGAGACCTGTACACACACACAGTACATGCAAATACACCGTGGTATCATTAGACACAAGTCCAGTATTAATAACAGTGAGATTTAATATACAGATATTGAAGAGTCAAGGATCTGCCATGTGTGCTCAACATAGAAATACTTGATTATTCACCTCTTTTAGATAAAGCATTTGGGAAGCAGTTGCTAAATAAGTTGCACAAAAGCATCTACTCATGTGATGATTGATGTTCACCTCTGCAGATCCCCGCAGTGTGCTGCTGCTTCCTAACGCTGGGGTCCCCATTTTAACTGCCATATGCTGGATGTCCTTTTCTTATGAAGAACCTGCTCTGAGATGGATGATTTCAGGTCTGCATCCAATGCTGAGCCCTAAAACCTCTGACAGGGGAGATTCATTCACAAAATGAATCCAGGCTGCAGCATCTGTTCAACAGCTTCAGCCATTAAAACTGATTTGCAGGAAGCATGGAAAGGCTTTGCTGGCTGTAGGCAACCTGCAGACTGCCTTCTGAGGAGCCCTGATGTGTGAGCAGAACGGCCAGCTGTCTCTGGAGGACTTCTCAACTTGTTCTTCTCAACTGGCCCCTCTTCATATTGCTCTGGATCGAGATCCTCCCTCAAACTCATAAAGACAGTTATAAAAAACCCAGCTCTCCATTCAAATTTTTGTTCCACTTCATCATCCACCTCCATTTTACCGAAAGTACAGTTAAAAGCATGGAAGTATTTTTCTCCCTGGCTGTTTTTTTTCTCCTCCTTACTCACTTGAAGCCCAGATGACTTTTTCCCCCCACTCCCATTTCAGCATAACCCAAACAAATTTATCACTGCCTGTGTTTAAGCACCGACAAGGAATTCCATTGATTTGACACTAAAAATAACACACTAGGACCTGCATGGGGGAGTCAGAACAGATAGTAAACAAGTTTATTTGAGAATGTCTGTAGTGGAGCTGGCAGCTAGATGCTTATTTTGAAAACACACTGCCTGCACCTATTTATTACAGTTAGAGTTTGAGGGAAGGCAGGAGAAAGTGCTACAGATGAAGAATGATTTTTATAATGTTGACAGCAGAATGCAGAACTTCTATAACTTCTACACAGAACTGTCTACACTGAGCTGTAACTAGAGATTTATAACATCCATTTGGAGTGGAATGCTTTGGACTGAATTCTGCTGCTGGAGAACGTTGCTGGCACCTCTGTTCATCCTCAAAAACAACTGCTGTGATGAAATCTCATGCTTAGCTGTGACAACTCTGGAGACAGAAAGCACTGACCTCCAGCAAGGGCATGAACATCTCCTTCAGTACAGGACTGCCTATTGGTCCTTCCTTACTCATCTGGACTCTGTATCCAGAAAGAAGGTTTGGGAAGGCAGGAACACAAACTCCCTCCATCCACTACCTATGCAACTTGCAGAAAAGTCAAGTGAAAGACAGTAAGCACCTGTCCACACCATGAGCATCTCAGAGAGCAACTTTCTGGTTAAAGCAGTGCTGTTAAAAACCACACTGAGCTGCCCGGGTGATGCTGAGGAAGAACAGGCATTCAGAGTCTGTCTGCACCCCAGCATCCAGCCATGCCAAGCTCATGCCAGCGGATGACGCCGGAACACAGGGACTGATTTAATCCTCACTGCAGTTACCAGGAAAAGGCAGGCAACCATGGCAGAGAGGTTGGAGTAGATGATCCCTCAGGTCCCTTCCAACATAAGTCATTCTACAAGTTCATTCTATGATTCTATGATTTTCATGAACTTTGTCTCTGAGGAAGACAGTGAGGACACTTTCCCACCAGATGAGGAGGGAACTGGACCACAAGGTGTTTTTTACTCTGGTGAAGGCAACACAGACCTGTCTGAGAGAACAACCAGCACGACTGAGAAGCCTTAGTGCTCTTATTGCAGCTCCAGAGCAAGGACTCTTAAGTTTTTCTAACTAAATGGTCCTTAAGAGACCACTTCACTAACAACTTCTGAATGAGTCCCCTGAACACACATTTAAAGGGATATCTGTCCACTGCAAGAAACCCACTTGACTTTCTTTTCCCCAGGTGAGCTTGATCTGACACCAACTCAAGCCAGTTGCAGGATTCACTGGCCTGGGGTCAGACCAGCTTTTCACCACTTGAGCACTGACTGAGCAACTGGGAAACACAAACTGTGTGATTCAAAGCTGCATCATCCTACTAAAGAAAACCAACTGTTAAAATTTGCTGTAGTTCTGCAATTCATTCCTTTCATTCCAAAATAGAAGGTTATGAATCGCTATTTTAAAACCCTTTGAACATTAATTTTGCCATTGCTAAAATTTAGTGACATTCCCAGAAAGAAATAATTTCCAAGTTAAACCCTCATTGTTACTGTCAGGAAAGAGCGAAGTGCAGTAAATCAAGAGTAGCTTCAATGAAAATGATGAGGCCACTTTGTCACTACGTTGTGGTGAAAAGAGATTCAGGACACTCCAGAAATCCCTCCTAAGCACCTTGTTATTTAATAACTACCATATAGCTTCTATTTTCAAGAAGCCCCAACAAATCCAGGCTGGTACAGATCTCCTAAGATCTGAGTGTAAAAGTGCACCAACACACAACTCAGTATTCCACAGCTTGTATTTATCTCCTACACAAACTATTGCCCCTCCTGGCTGATGGGTACCTCTAGAGAGTGATTCATTCCAGTTCCCTGAGATGAATCACCAGTCAGAGATGTCCAGCTCTCTTTCTGACTCCAGAAAACTCACAGCACTTAGCAGCCTGACATTTAGGTGCATCTGCCCATCTCAGGCACCGACGGCACATTAGGGATAAGTGTTTTCCATGCAGTGTCCATAAAACCCATCCGGCTTAGGCACCTGTGTACAGAGTCCTGACACTATAGGTGATGCCATGCTGGGGAGTGAGGACTGGCCAGACTGAGAACACAGCATGTTCTCAGAAGGATTTACTGCTTGTGGATATCAGCTTGAGACACACCTCAGATCTTCCAGAACCACCCAGTCCACACACCAACCTTTCTCAGCAGCTGCCTCTGCTCCACTTCTTTCCATGTGAGCAGTATTATCTGACCAGTGATCTGGATGCTGCTTTACTACTGAAGGAGTCTTCATGCCTGGATTTCACTCCGCTATCCAGAAGTCAGTAGTTTTTGTGGTTTTACCAGCAAATATCTCCTCAACTTCTTGAAAACTGCCTAGAATCACAGAACCATTCAGGTTGGAAAAGACCCTTGAGATTATCAAGTCCAACCACTACTCTAGGGTGCACTGCTCCACTCCAGCACACAGATACAGCGCCACGGCTGATGCAGCATTACTTCCATGTGCCCTCTCCAAGCCTAGAAAGGAAAGGCTAGTCAGGTGCAGAGCTCTTGGGAAGCTGGCTGCCCTATCCCATTAGGATTCTTTGGGAATCCCTGCTAAAACCTTTGCTGATCTATAAAACTGGTTGCATGCACTCAAATTTAATGTATGGGTCTGGTATTAGTTCAGCTTGGCCAGCTTCAGCCTAGCAAGAACCTTTCCATTTTCAGCCTGTTGGTTATGACAAGTGCTGTCATGTAGTCACTTCCAGTCTATTGCCCTTTCTTCCACAACGAGTGGACTTTCTCTCCCTGCGGGAGCACTCAGGCAGTGCAAAATCTGACACTGCTGCAAAGCCTGGTGTGGGGACAAGGTTAAGACAGGACTGAACAGTGGCAGCTGCCACCTGGTTAAGTTGGAGGCAACCACAGCTTGTGAGTTGTCTTAGACCCCATGGGGTAGCAATGGTCTTGCATGCTCTGCACTTGTGTGACACAAGGCTGGTCTGTGCCAGGAGCTCTCAGGAAACAAAAGAGGAGCAAATCACCTTGTTTTAACCAGCACAGCGATCCGGCTCACCCAGCCTTAAATATGATCCTTTACAACTAGGCATCACACACCCTAAAATCTGGTCCCGTGCACCAGCAATGGACTGACTGACACAAGCAGCAGATCCACCAGCTCCTTCAACTTTCTTTAAGGCATTTTTCCTCAACACCAGGTACTCCTAAGCTTGCAGAATTCTCAGTATCACACAAAGACTTCCAAGTAAAACGACACAAACTACTGCCAGCTCTGTCAAAACCCAGCCCCATTTGTAATTTCAGCCTGTCCAAGCCAGGTGGGTTGAAGAACTGGAAGTCACGCTCTGCTGACGAGCACCGGACCGTGTCTCTCACTTTGTTTTTATCCTGGATGTAGACCTGAATTTAGCTCACCAAAGGGAGTCACATTTCCATCGCAGGTGGGTGTAACAAAGCTCAAACCAGCACACACCTGGTACCTGGTAGTATCTGCTGGGAAAAGGGTTCATTTCTGGCCAAGGAAGCAACTTTGGAAAGTGCCGCTCAGCTCTTCAAATCATCTGACAGTGAATACAATCTATTTGCAGCGACGCAGTGAAACCCTGAGATTTCTACTGACTTGAACATTAGAAATAGTTTTAGTACAGCTTTTCCTTTCGGTCTCTGATTTACACCACACATCCACTCACTGTATATCTCAGTGTTCTGAGCTCTACATCAGCACCACAGCTATCAGGGCACTCTCATCTCATGCTGAACAACATCGTCACATTCCCAATTCATCCTAAAGTTGGTGTGTGCTCTGTGAAGAATGAGGTTGTCACAGACGATGGAGAGCACACGAGGGATTTCACAGCTACTGTCTTCAGGATTCTGCTTCAGGACTGACCCTGCCGAAAATTAAGGTGGGGGTGGAAAGCAGCTTAAGGGAAGAATTGCTGAGGGACAGCGAGGACAGAAAAGTTGGTGCTGCTGTCTTTAAAGCAAACAATATCAATTTAGATTTATCAAAAATTAAATGCTACACAATACTGTCTGATTTAAATACTACAGAAAACGTGCTAATGCTACACAGACCTGATTTCACACCATTTTAACAGCCAGAATCAAGGCAGAACAACTTTACCAGCTGCTCACATCTCAGCAGTAGTTTTTTCATCAGAAATCATTCGCAGAGCAGTCGAACACAAGCAACAGACATCTAACTGCACTTATCCCAGATATTTAAGTGCTAAAAATGCAGTTCAGGCAGTAGTTGAATTTAAAAATAACACAGACACACACATTCAGGGTACTCCACATGGAACAGAGGAAGAAGAGCATGCAAAGTGAATTCAAAGGAGAAAATGCATTTACCGTCTGGCACCGGCGAGTTTAATCCAGCACTATAAGACGGTAACGGTGCCACTCTCGCCGAATGTTTCCTCATCCTTCACCAGTTGCTCTCCTACTCACTTGCTCCCTTCGGCTCCAGACTGCATCGCGTCTGGTCCCGACAACTCTAGTAACCACTCAGCTATGGCTGGTGGCTGGATGTTGTTCTGGAGATGCTGCAGCAGGCTAAGAGTACTGATTTGCGGTTTCCCTGGGAAACCATTTGCAACACGTTCAAACAACGCTTGACCCCTGCTAACACTTTTCTCTCGTCCCATTGTTAAGCGCAGGAGATGGAAAATAGATGTATTAGCTACCGTGACTCCGGAAGGTGAAAGCGTGGCAGCCCCCTCTGCTTGAAAGAGAAAATTTCATCAAAACTCTGAGCTGTGCTAGCGAAGCACACGGCAGCAAGGGAATTATGCAACACAATTTTCTGGCTCCTTACACTGGGACAATATAGGGATGATTACAGTAATTGTTATAAATAAACTTTGAATAATGCAACTTCTATAGAGGCATTAAATCAAGAATGCCTTGGGTGAAAGAGCTGGTAGCATCCAGCTCCGTACCTGATAACGAAGTACCGGCACTGGCAGAGTTTCTTGTCTTGAAATACTCTACAAAAATTGTCCCAACAGGAGATATATTTAGAGGCTATGGTTGGTCTGTGTGACTGCACTTCCCTTGAGGTAGACAGGACATCTCTGCACTTGCTTCCCCAACATTTCTCTTCTACTCCCTTTATTACTGTTTGTGTTATTGGAACCTGTTCACTTGGACCTATGAGATGGTTTCACTGAGCAAACCAGTGCCAGCCTGTGTAATATCTGCAAGTCCTTCCACGTGTGTAACCAGGCACTCCCTTTGTCATTGAGGTGGTTACCAGCACCTCTTAAGCGCCCTGACCTCAGAGCTCCTCACTAATAGAATGAATATCAACTTTTAGCCAAGAATTTGAAGGTTGATATTCAAGGTATTTGCTATAAGAACTATGGGCAATGAAAAGGACTGAAAGGCAACTTAGCTCTACCAGAATCTGCTAGCAAAGCTGCTCAAGTTTTAGGGGACCCAACCTTTCACCTACTGTCTTTGACAGAAACTGGGAGTGGGGATTCTTGCCCTGAAGCTTCATTCTCCACCCCCTCCCATAACCACCAAACAGAGAGAAGTTACCAGCTGCAACAAAGGCCATGAAGTGATCTGGAAAGGATCAGGAATCACAGACCTACACAGTCATGTACTGGGTTTCCTGCAGCAGCCTCCTGGGAACTCGTGTTTTACACACTAACAACACCTCTGCTTGGGGTATGTGTGCAAGGACTGTTCCCTACACGTGCCCGTAAGATTCCAGGGATTGTGGAAGACAAAAGGAAAGGAAGCAGAGTTCTAGCTTGATCAGAGGCAGCCAGAGAAGAGCCTGACACATAGAAATATAGAATGTTAGGGATTGGAAGGGGCCTCCAGAGACCATCTAGTCTAAAACCCTGCCAAAGCAGTATCACCTTGATCAGACCACACAGGAACACATCCGTGTGGAAAACTGATATCCTAATGGTAGAGACAGTCTGTGACTCCAATGTTATGAGAGAGATAGGAAGAATCTTCATTACAACCCCGGTTTCATAGGTTCATAGAATGGTTCAGGTTGGAAGGGATCTTCAAGATCATCCAGTTCCAACCCCCTTGCCATGAGCAGGGACACCCCCCACCAGACCAGGGTGCTCAAGGCCCCATTTAATCAGGCTTTGAACACTGCCAGGGAGGAGGAAGCCACAGCCTCCCTGGGCAACCTGGTCCAGTGTCTCAGAACCCTCATTGTGAAGAACTTCCTTCTGACTTTCAGTCTAAACCTCACCTCTTCCAGTGATTGAGAATGTCCTCCACCATGACAGTCTTTCCCAAAGTACCACACCACACAGCATAGTGGCTTTTCCTGCTTATCTGCATGCACAGGATTTCCAGCACTGTGTAACAACCACCATTCCAAAGGACATTATCTTCCCCCATTTACAGAAGGAATTTTATTCTCATCTCCAAAGTGCTCAGAGTCAGCAGACTTTGTGATAGAGCAATCACCAGTCAAGTAATTGCTGGCTCCACAATCACAAGGCTATCTATTACTACATGTCTAGTCCTTCAGCATTATAAACAACGTGATAATATAACACAGAGATTGCTTTTAGAAAACCATTTCTGCAAATAGGGGCTTATAATGGAATCATTAACGAACCTGAACAGTGGGGAGGATGAAACGCGTGAGACGATGTCAAGCAATTCGAGATGTTTCTTTCAGACTATTTCAACGTTATTGGCAGAACGTGATTACATTTAAAAGTTGTTGTATTTTTTTCCAAAGGAAAAATCAGCTATTGTTTTAACACTGTAACTCAGAAGCCAGATTCCAAGCCACAAAGGACTCTCTCAAATATCCACCCCAGCAATCTCCATACCATCCAATAGTTATAAGAGAAGCAGAACAGATACAAAATGCTTTAAAAATTACATGGTTTGGGTACATAGAACTCTTACCAAGGACTGGAGCTCTAAAGCATCAGCTTCTCTGGCCACACAAGCTCTGTCTGTGTGCCTATTAGGAACGGCTGACTGTATATCTGTATCATAGAATCATAGAATCACTAGGGATTGGAAGGGACCTCAAACGATCATCCAGTCCAAACCCCCTGCCACAGCAGGATCATCTAGACCAAGTCACACAGAACACATCCAGACAGGTCTGGAACGTCTCCAGAGAAGCAGACTCCATAACCCCCCGAGGCAGCCTGTTCCAATACTCCATTACCCTCACTGGGAAGAAGTTTCTTCTGATATTGATATGCAACCTCCTATGTTCCACCTTGAGATACTCTTGATGTAGGTCCCCTGATCCTCTCTATCTCCACTCTGAGTGTGCTGAAGAAACTGATCAAGTAATATGCAGGGGAAGTGAGAGAAACCAGCTCTGTCTCTCTCTGTGGAATTACATCAGACGCAAAGCCAGACACAAAGCCAGACACAAGTAGAATGTGATGTCCAATTCACATAATTTTCTAGGCTGGAGGGTGCTGAGACATTGGACCAGGTTGCCCAGGGACGTTGTGGCTGCCCCCTCTCTGTCAGTGTTCAAAGCCAGATTGGATGGGGCCTTGAGCAACCTGGTCTAGTGAGGGGTGTCCTTGCTCATGTCAGGGGGTTGGAACTAGATGACATCTGAGGTCCCTTCCAACCCGAACCATTCTATGAATCTATGAATTACCAAGTCCAACCATTAACCCAAAGCTGACAAATCATGTCAAGGGGATGCAGTGAAATGGGAAAATATGATTCTTCTCCTAGAATTCCACAGGAAACTAGTTTCTAGGTACCTTTAAAACATATCTTCCCATATCACTGCTTACCTCAAGTTAGAATCATGGAATCATTTCAGTTGTAAAAGACCTTCACGATCACCGAGTCCAACCAATAACCCAGTTGCCCCATCCCACCACTAAACCCTGTCCCAGATCTCCATGACTGGGAAACTGGCTACTCAACCTCCTTCCTGGGCAGCCTGTTCCAAGGCCTGAGGATCCTTTCTGTGCAGACTGAGTTCTTCACTTCCAGTCTGCAACACATTAAACTCTTCTATTTGCAGAGAGCAGAAGCTCTGCAGCCTGGTATTAACAAAACCCTATGTCCCATATAACCAATCTCCATATCCAAGTGTTTTCATTCGGGGAGCCCCTATTAGCCACAGAAACACACAGAATGAGTTACAGCAATATAAATTACCCACTGTACAACCACCCAGTGCAAAGGATAACCCCAGCTGCAGGCTCACAACCTCCCCTTCTGTTCCTGTTAAGGCAAACACTGCTAAGACACCAAGCAAAGCTCTTGAGCCAGACAAAACACCCGTTTTCTTGGACTGGTTTTATTGTTAAAAAAGGCAAGTCTCAGGACACCCTCCTCATCCTCAGCCAGGAGTCGCAGCAGTCAGAGACCTCTGAACTGCACCCAGATTTGCTTCCGACTGCTCTCCTTCTGCAAGCACAGGACATGCTGCCTGCAGCCGTCTCTGTTCCCCGGCTCAGGAAATATTAATCCAGATGAAAGCAGGAAGATGCTGCGAGTTTGCTGATTCACTAACCAGGCAGCAAACCAGCGCTGGAAGCGGAGTCAGAATTAGCAAGTGCTGAATCACATCCCCTAACAAGCACTCCACACTGTGCCGTCAAAACATACACTGCTCTCCCGGCTTAGAGCATCTCTGGTTGCAGTGGGTGGTTTTACATATTCAAGGAACCTATTGCAAAAGTAAAGGCTGCTCACTCTTCTTCATTGAAGATTCAACAAAAGGTGTAGATGAGCTCCAAGTAACTACAGGTTTATCTCAAGTATCAGCCCCATACGGATGGATGACATCCGACCAAACCTGCTTGGATGCAACAACTGCCACAGATGTTCTCACATTCTGCTGACAAAACTGGTAACAGAGCGCAAAAGCATCCAGAGTTTTACCTTGTGATAAGATACAGATAAGGTCGCCATGAAGGATAGGGAACCATCTCCTGTCGCTAGTTGATTACAGTGTGTAGAACCCTACTCCATGAACTAACTGAGCAATGTGAAGTAGCATTTGAGGAGCTTTTTTTTCCTTTTGGGGAACAATTAGTAACAAAAATCACAGCATTAACATGATTGCAATGATGAGTGACAGAACATACAATCCAGAGAAAATGATGAGTGTGCTGTGGCCCCAGTGAGACAGTCACCTCAGCTAAAGAGGAAGAACTGAGCATGGGAATCATCTCACTTGACTCCGGACACCAAAGTCCAAACCAGACATATCAAAATCTTTCTCAGGTGAGTGGTGGGCAACTGGCAACTCCAGAAGACATCTTGCCTGGCCTCTTTCACATGTCTGCTGTAAACTGAGATCAGTAACTCTCTGAAGGCATCTACTTTTTCCCACTGACTGTGGTGGCAGTGGGGTGACTCGCTCATATGCAGTCACTTGGCTTTTAGACACCCTCATTAGGGCTGATATAGACACAGAATCACAGAATCACAGTAATGATGAGACTGGAAAAGACCTCAAAGATCATCCAGTCCAAACAAAAAACAACCAAGTAAACCTAACACCTGACATCTAGATCATGCCAATTGAGTTGGAAGGGACACCAAGAAATCATCAAATCTAACCCCCTAGACAAAGCAGCACAAAGTCATTACAGTATAAATTATAAAGCACTGGGAGAGGCTGTAAAGAAGTTAACTGCAAGTTAACTGCAGAAGTTACACAAAAGGACTTTCTTTGAGTCTAATTGATTTTGAGACAGTGCTCAGATCCAAATTGCAGCCTTTGCTTGTTTTGGACACCACTAGTTACAAGATCCATATGAAACTCATCTTGCCTCTGTCCCTGGAGCCGACAAGTCAGTCCATTCGCAATCACTAGACTGTAGAACTCTCATAAAAACGCCTTTTACTGGCTCTCCCAGGCTGAGCATGTGTTTTAAAATGACAAGCTAAAAGGCCATTATCAAACTCATTTTACCCTCCTAGAATATAAACGAGATGCAAGATGCAGATGAGACAGTCAAACCAAGATTGAAACCGACATATCCTACACAAAAGAGATCTTTATGTACGGAGAAGCCAAGGCTTTAGTTTGAACTTCTACGTCGCTTCTGGCAAAATCAGAAGCATAAAGCAAATGTCACTGGATTCAAACAATAAACTCAATCCAAAGCAACTCCAAAGGCTCTCTAAAGAAAGAACTGTAGAAGAACTGAAAAAGAAAGCTGTGCCCAGCCACACCACATGGATTTTGAAGAATCAAATCTTGAATTCCTGACTCTGTCTTAACTCTCACTGGATTCAATGCTGTTGGATGCACTTGTTCAGCAACCTAGAACCTCTGTTTCACTAAGCAACGCATTAACACCTGACAGGCAGGTCATGGTCCTTCAGCCTCACTGGCATGTGCTGACATATCACATGTTGTGGACACGAATGTGTACAGTGCCCTCTGTGCTGTCTGCAAGAACAACACCAGATACAGGACCAAATCATAGGATCATTCAGATTGGAAAAGGCCCTTGAGATCATCAAGTCCAACCACTAACCCCACTCTACCAAGTTCACCACCAGACCAGATCTCTAAGCACCACATCTAAATGATCTTTAAACACCTCCACGGGTGGTGACTCAAGCCCCTCCCTGGGCAGCTGTTCCAAGGCCTGACTACTCTTTCAGTAAAAAGAGCAATTAATCATTTCAAGTGTAAATCAACCTCCACAAGCCTGTACTCAGGTACTGAATGCAGGATTCTTCTGTAGGGAAAGCAGAGCTGCTTCAACTTGTGGAACACAAACGCTTTGAACTCACTTGTTTAAAGCAATGGTGTTCTTCATCACCTTAGGGATGGATGGCATACAAATCACCACATCAGAAATAGGAGAGTTCATAGAGTCATAGAATCTTTTAGATTGGGAAAGACCTTTAAGAGCATCAAGTTCAACCCTTAATCCAACTGTCTCAAAGCCATCACCAAACCCTGTCCCCAAGCTGTAGATCTCCATGACTATGAAATACGTCCAGGGATGATGATTCCACCCCCTCCCTGGGCAGCTGGTTCCACAGCCTCATGACCCTTTCCATGAAGGAGTTTTTCCTTCTGGCCAAAGTAACCTTCCCCTGGTGCAGCCTGAGGCCATCTGCTCTTGTCCTATCACTTGTTTCTTAGTTCCTGCATCTCTTCTCCAGATGTTCTTTCCAAAGAGCTGGAGCTAGGTGAGTGATCCTGCCCAGGAGCCAAAGCTTTCAGCCATTGCTTGGCTTGTGAGAAAGACTGCCTTGACCTTAACTCCCCCAACAGACAGTTAGGACTGATTTGAGAATACTCATATTGACATCACACTGAAGTCTCACACTGCATCAGAAACTGAAGTTGATCTGGATTTTCTGGTATTCTGCAAATAGCAAGAAACAGAGCACTCACTGCCTGCTAAAATCTCACCTGGTAACTGCAAGAAACACCAACTCAATCTGAAGAGATTTCAATTCCCTTGGGTGCTGGATGTTTCTATGCCAATCTCTAGTTCACATTAACATGGGCTGTTATTTTTGGTGAATCAGCTCAGGAATTCAGTCTTTAATATCCGTCCTGTTTTTCTAAGAGAAAAACACAATGGGATCTATTTTTAGGCTTCCCAAGCTGGCATTTACCAGGAATAAGATGAACAGCACCAGCTAAACATCAACTCAAAGATGCTATGAAGATATGCAGTGGTACTCAGCTGTCATCCAGGATAGGAAATCTTTGCCCTGCTGCCGCAAGGCTTTTTCTGTGCACCTCATCCCAACAGACCCCAAGGAGCTGCTGCTCATCAGCTGACAACTCAACTCTGCTGCCAGCTCCCACCTCACTGCAAAACCAGTTCAAAAACACTCAGATCACTGACAGTCAGTTGTGTTCTGGCTACTAGAGACCAGGCCCTGTATGGACCTGAAAAGCTCCTAAGAATTTTACAGCGACCGAGGGGGTAAGATGTTTCATATAATCACAATGGTAGCACCTGATGATTCCCTCATCTCAGTATCACCCCCACACCCAGAAGTCCTCGACTCGAAAGTACCAACATCTTCTGCAGCAGCACATTTGGAAAGCTTTTTATTTGCTATGAGATTTTATAGACACAAAAACTAATGCCTCCCTGAGACTCACAGGGATTAAAACTTCAATTAAAATAAGCCTCAGATTTTCCTTAATCATGCAACTGCTGAAAAATAAACTCGCCACTTGCCACGATGAGGAGATACACATTAACTTCTGGCAGTAAGCTTCTTAGGTTTTTTTATCCTGTTGTAACATGAAAACATCATACAGTAAGAAAGATTAAACTTCTAATGCAATTAAAGATCACAGACTCACAGAATGTTAGGGATTGGAAGGCACCTCAAAAAATCATCCAGTCCAATCCCCCTGTTGGAGCTGGATCCCCTACACAGGATTCTGGTACAGGGCTTTAAACATCTCCAGAGAAGATGACTCCACAACCTCCCTGAGTAGCCCTTTCCAGGGCTCTGTCACCCTCACATGGAAGAAGTTTCTTCCCATATTTATGCGGAACCTCCTCTGTTCCAGCTGACGCCCTGTGCCCCTTGTCCTATCACTGGGTATCACTGAGCAGAGCTTGGCTCCTTCCTCCTGACACCTGCCCTTTCTATATTGATCAACATTCATGAGGTCACTCCTCAGTATCCTTTTTTCCAAGCTAGAGAGACCCAGCTCCCTCAGCATTTCCTCATCAGGGAAATGCTCCATTCCCTTCATCATCTTGGTGGCTCTGCGCTGGACTCTTTCCAGCAGCTCTGTGTCCTTCTGGAAGTGAGGGGTCCAGAACTGGACATGATATTCCAGATGTGGTCTCCCCAGGGCAGAGTAGAGGAGAAGGAGAACCTCTCTGGATCTGCTAACCACTCCTCTTCTAATCCACCCCAGGATGCCATTGGCCTTCTTGGCCAGAAAGGCCCGTTGCTGGCTCCTGGTCATCCTTCTTCCATAAGGAAGAAATTAATTGTGAACATGGAGACCTTTTCTTCAGTTCTAATGAAAGTTATTCATCATGCCATGGAAACATCACATTTATCAACACAGATACCTCTTCAATTTTTTGACATCACATAAAGCAAGACACAGATTTCAGGTTGACAAAAATAGTAGAAATTACCTTCACTATTAGAAATTCATTCAGATAGAGAAGAATCAGAAGAAAAAGAATTCAAGAGGAATTTGATTTCATCCCCTCTGCCAGGCTGAATAGATCCTATCCTGAATCAACACAAATGTGTTCAGTGCTCCATCATAAACTCCAGGGTAGGGGAAACAGCCAGGCATGGTGAAGCGGAAGAACCTCATGGAGAACACACAGAACTCTCATGTGTAGCATGCACAGACCTTGTTTGAGAAACCAGAGCTTACCAGATGCCCCACAGTACAACCTACCTGCTTGAGGATGGTTGGACTTGATGATCTTGAAAGTCTTTTCCAACCTTTATGATTCTATGATTTGAGAATCAGTACTGGTCAAATGGTAAAGCTACAAGATTGCAGATTGGTAGAAGCTGGATGGGACCTCTGGAGATCGTCTAGTCCAACCCCCCTGCTAGAGGCAGGATCACACCAAGATCTTAAGAAAAACTTCTGAGGTCTGGGCATCCCCAATCACCTGAATCTCAAACTCCTTCCAAGGTTAAGAGATGAGGAGAAAGGTTCCTCCTCTAGCCTGGCCACTCCAAACCCCCTGGTAATAAAGCACAGCACAAGCAGACAAGCAATGCACAGCCTGCTCAACTACAAAGAATAAATCCATTATCAATTTCAAACATCCAATACAGACTTTGCAGATAGAATAATAAAACCAGAGCCCAACACTTATAGCGGTTTCTCCTGCCCGAGGAAAACAGCTCAGAAGTGACTGCATGCCAGATAATTATTCACCTTCCCAATGTTCTATGACCAAAGCTGCCATGAGTGGAATAAGCTGCCTGCAGTTACAAAGTGCCTCTTCTCTACCACAAGAGAGCATCTGAGTTGAGAGAACTTCCATTCTGGGTTTGTCATGGTGACTGCAGAGCATGGTCAGTGAGGCAGGAAATCACTTCACATATTTCACAGAATCATCAAGGCTGGAAAAGACCTTCAAGGTCATCAAGTCCAGCTGTCCACCCTACAACCCCAACCACTCAATCAACCCCTGAAAGACCATGTCTGCCCATTTGTTGAACCCCTCCAGGGACGGTGCCTCTACCCCCTCCCTGAGCAGCCTGTTCCAAGGCCTCCCCACTCTTTCTGGGAAGAAGCTTCTCCTAAGGTCCGATCTGAACCTCCACTGACACAACCTGACCCCATTTCCTCCTGTCGTGTCACTACTTTTTGGAGCAGCCAGCAGTTAATTAGATGGTTTAGGGCTTTTTTCAGTACTTTCATTAGAAGAGCACAGCAGGGTAGAAATCCAGGGTCAGCTAGTCCTGAAATGTGGCCACCAATCTCTTCCTCTTTAGGCAGGGACTGTAATAGGGGTAGGAGCTTGCACCACTCAACACTTCAACTCCTAGAGAAGAAATGTAACCAGTTTTTAGAACAAATTACAGCATGAGATCATGTTTGTTGTCATGTCAGTGGTGCTGCACTGCATTTCACAGCCCCTCCAATTTTAAATTCTGGGTGCAGAATTCACAGAGCCTTTGAAGCCAGATCTGGAAAAGGACCAGAGCATCAGAGGTGTAAAAACCCCCCTCCACAGCCTGCATGTGAAAAAGAACTGAGGTCAAACAAAGAAGACAGAGGGGAGAGGGCAAGTCATCTTCACGTGCATAGAAGGTTCCTGCACAAAAGACAGGATTAATTATGCAGGGCCAGGAGCAAGAGACCTAAACTGCATTAACACGAAGTTTAGCGGGCCAACTGCTAAACAAGGAGAACACTGAATCTCCAAATGAGATGATGCCAGACAGAGAATTCCCATCGCAGGAGGGCTTTCAGGTCAGGCTGTCCTGCATGGGGGAAGCAGAGTTGACCACCTCAAAGCACAAAGACACACTACATCCACTTTCTTTCATAAAATCATTGTGATAAATGATTTTTACCTCTCAGTGAAGGAAGATCTTCAGAAGGTGCTTAACATAGTCACAAACACCAATCCTTCAGCATGACTTCATTTGGGTACTTAGGTCCTCCTGAGAGCAAAGACTTCACCCTTCATTTAGCTTGTTGAGTTCACTCACTCAACCTACATTCATCAAGCAACGCTGAGCTAATAATAGAAAGGTACTACTAATAAAAAGGTGCTAATAATAAACCAGTAGCTATTATTAGCTGGCTAATAATAAAGACGAGGGTGAGATCAGAATGGGTGTGGGAAGTAAGATGCTCTGCATACTTCCCAAGAAAGCATCAAAATCATTGCAAGAGGTGTTTTCCAACCTGAGCACCACAGGCAGCTCAGGATCACTGCTAAGGACAGGCACAAAACGTTAGAAGGAAAAGCAAAGCTGCAGCTAGCAAGAAGCTTATTGTTCGGGCTCCTGTGTCTGCTATGGATGAGGTTTAGATCTCTACATCAAAATAGTGTGACATTCACTGGTATCACACACTGGATTTTAGAAGATTCCCAAAGCAGATGTGAAAGACTCCTACAACAGAGCATCAGGCTTCACAAGGAAGGAAGATGAATGAGCCACTTCATGTTCCAGCTTGCCTCTGAAAGCAGATGTTGAACATAGTGTTGTAGCTTTAGATGGAGAACAAAGTGACTAAGTCCTCATTCAGTGGGTGACTCTGGTTTAAGTCCCTACAGTAAGATCAACTTCTAGTAGTTGTGACAGCCAAAACATCTCCCACTCCTTTGTTTCTGCTATTTTATCTACAATCATTTTTATTTTCCATTTAAGGGCAGTGTCAGGGTGGCTTTGTGCCTGCAAAACTCCAGCTATGCTTGTTTACTGATAATGAAATAACAGCCCAAGACCTCAGCTACAAGACATTGAGGCTTTCTCAACCAAGCCAGTCCTTGGAGTTAGCATTTAGGTAGCTGGTTGTAAAAACTCAGCACAAAACAACCTCCAGCTCCTCTGACATCAGTGATCTCTGCTGTGTCCAAGCTCATCTGCACCCATTAGCAGGAGAACCACAGAGGATGCCCATGTGTACCTGGTCCAGCAGAAGACAGATCCCATTATACAAATTCCCCTCTGCTTTATCCCAGCAGAATTTGGATCTACATTTAAAAACCAACCAAAAAAAACCCCAATCACACACTCCACCAGTGTGAAAAACAAGCAGTACTGAACTTGAAGAGAATTCTTTCGAACAGCAGCAACGTTTGGACACATTCATCATAAAAATAACTAAATACATAGATCCTTGCACTATAGAAAGAAAAATCCGTTGGTACTAGGAAATCTCCAACATTTTGTGGGTACTTCTTGTCTAATCTTCATATAATCCCCCCTAATACCTTTCAGTCCAAATCTCTGTTATGTGCAACATCTCATTAGCAAGACAATGGAGATAACACACCAAGAGTCTGCTGAGCAGCATTAGGGGATTAAGGAAGGATTAAACAGTCCTGACACAATGAAAGAGTAGAAGCTGTGTAGTCACCATAGTAGTCTGGTTTCTAATACTCACTAGATCAAGTTACTCCAGTCCCAGGACTGTCTCACAGGACCATGCTCAGTGTGATGAATGGTGGCAGGACGCAGCCATTGTCTCATGACTGAGGATGGGCTTCCCACACATGAAGAACGACATGGGCATTGGTCTTGGCATGCATGACACACTGAGTGTGTAAGCACCAGAAAAGGGTTAGTAAAAGTGAAACAGGCTCTTCTTAGAGCACTTCTTTCCTCATCAAACACTTGTTCTCTCTTCTTCTTTGCAGTTCTGTGAGTCATGACACTCTTTCAGTAACACAGTTTTATGGCTACCTAAGGGGTCCCTTTCCCAGGGAAGAACTGGCAGGCTCACATACAACATGCCTCTTTCAGGGATGCTTCGTCCTCCCCACTCATCCCCATCATGGGCCAGAGAAGCAGACACGCAATCACAGTGTCATCCTGGGGCCCATTCCATGGCAACCTACTCTACCTGGTAGAAACAGGAGTTCTTTTATGAGTAATCTCCTGGGGTCCACATTCCGCTTACAGAACTGACTAGTGTTTCAAGTCAAGGTGGTTCAAAAGCAAAATTACCCCAAATCAAGGGTACCTCTGAGATCTCTGCTGCCTTCCAGTTCACTGACTCCCCAAGCAAGGCTTTGCAGGAGCCTCTTTGCTTGAAAGACCAGTGTACTCTGTCCTTTTAAAATCAGCCCTTAATCTGAAATAAATTCTTGCTCAATACTTAAAATCAAACCTATTTACTGCAACAGAACACAGTATTGATCCGGCACTGGTTTAACTTGTCAGAGGTAAATCAGAGACTGTTGCAGGATTCCATTAAGCTATTGGAGAGCTCATCTTGTCATTAGGGAAGGCACTGTGCTAACAGCACTCAGTCCCAAAAACAATTAATCTGGCACCCACGCGTTCCTTTACCTCATTTGCTGACTAGTGGCACCTTCAAGCCCAAGATAACCCTCTGCTTACAATATCTGCATGCCAATATGGCTCTCTAATTGGTAGGAACTGGGGGGTCTGGTCAGAGCAAGTCCAGCACACAACGTGCGAGATTCATCGTAAGAACAGCCCGTGGAACACAACAATCCACTCAGAGGCTTGTTTCTAACATCTCAACAGAAGAGGAGCCTGAGGGGAGACCACATTGCTCTCTACAACTACTTCAAGGGAGGTTGGAGTGACGTAGGTGTTGGCCTCTGCTTCCCAGTGACCAGCAGTAGGACCAGATGAAATGGGGTCAAGTTCTGCCAGGGGAGGTTCAGACTGGATACCAGGAAAAACTTCCCAAACAGAGTGGGGAGGCCTTGGAACAGACTGTTCAGGGAGTGGGTGGCGGCACCATCCCTGGAGGGATTCAACAGGTAGATAGGGTGTTTCAGGAGATGGGTTAGTTGTTGGAGGTTGTAGGACGACTGGTTGGAGCTGATGAAGAACTTTTCCAACCTTGATGATTCTATGAATCTATGTCAAGTATCAGAGGAGGAATTGCTTTACTTTTCCAGAATCTTCCAGCTCTTGGAATCCACCTTACACAAAGATGGGGTTGTTTCAGACCTCTTTTTAACCCACAATGACCTCTTCCAACATTCTGCCCCAGCCATAAAACAAATCAGAGCCCAACAGCACATTCCCAGCATTTCTCACCAGGCACCACATCCTGCCCACTGCACCAGCATAGAAAAGGTCTTCTACCACTAAGTGCTGTCCAGGGAACAGAGGAAACATGATTAATCCCAGCTTCTAAACTTGCACCACAAGGTTCCTGTTGCCATGTGGACCACACAGAGCACCAGCCTCCTGCTGGCCTTAGCCTCTCAGAAAGTGGGTGCATTTGCTGGCACTCACTGGTGCTCCAGGTTCACCTCCCTGGCACATCCCACCAACTCTCCTGGGCTCGGCCTCCAGCCTGGACAGCAGCTTGGACCTTTGCAAACTGGCACTAGAAAACAAGCCTGTGTTTAAACAGATGACATTGGGAGATTAAAAATGCAAAAGTCCAAAGCTTTTGCCCAGCAGAGCATCGGTGAAGAGATGTGACCTCAAGAAGAAACCCACCCTTCTCAGCAGGGGTAGACTGTTAGGGTGCTTTGTGGAGATCTTCCCAAACATCAGGCTAAGCATGAACAGATCCAGCAAGGGCAAGGAGAGAACAAAAAACCCCACTGCTAGGTGTGGTGTGTCCCTTTGTGTGTGGTGTGTGCTGGGTGATGAGGAAGGCATCAGCATGCAGTTGCAGCAGTATCAACATCACTGACTTCTCCACAGGGGGTTTTGCAGCTGGATGTTGGGATCTATCAGAAAGAGTCTTTCAGGAGCAGCATTCCAGGGATAATGGCAATGCAACACAATGATGCAGGAATCCAGGCAGAGCACAGTCTCTTCTGCTTCTTACAGATGCTCCTTGACAGCAAGAAAACTTCACGTTAGTTCTTTGTGCACATGAAGTGCCTGTAGGCGCCACTCTGCAAGACCTTAGTACAAATGCAGTGTCCAGGGAGAGCTCAGGCAGACAAAGAACCTTTTTTCCTCTCTCCACCAAAACTTCAAGAGGCTGAAGAATTAAAAAAGAAAGGAAAAGCAGATTTCCATGCGTCATGCTCCACATGTCCACAGCTTGCAGGCTCCTGTGCCACTGTGGCTCACCCAGCACTTCAGATTTGCATTTAGAGGCACACAAACTGCTCTAATGATGCCAAGTGTGTAGTGAACTTTCCCTGGGGACCTACACAGCCCCCGTATCGGTTGAGCTATGTTAGACACTGAGGTGGTCTGATCTCCATCATCCCATGCCCTCACCTGAACAGCAGATTTTCCTTCACGGATCATCCTACAAATGGAACTTTGCATCAGTTTTACTTCACATTACACTGCTCCTGGGTGGCCTTTCCTGCTCTCAGGAACCCTACTTCCAGAGAAATTTCTCCATCTGCTGTCTCCTGAGGTTTGTAACAGAAGAAAAACTCAACATTAACCAACTAATGACTTCAAAAGGAGGTCACAGAGTTGTGCTTGTTTTATCTGTCCTTTCTCTTTTAGTTCTATTCCCCTGTCCTTCTACTCTTCCCAGTGTAGGGTTGGGGGTGTTCAACATCAATCTCCTGAATGCCAAATGCAATAAGAAACATGAAAAGAAGAGAGGCACAGGACAGCCCACGTGTGACAGGGGGTTTATGCACATTAGTGATGTGGAGTAGCACTCTACCTAATCACACAAACATTGAGTTTGGAAGAGAATTACAAGGTCATCCAGTCCAACTATCAACCTGATCCCACCCTGCCCACTAAACCTTGTTCCCTAGGGCCACACCTAAGTTTTTTAAAATGCCTGCTGGAATGGCAGCTCCACCCTCTCCCTAGGCAGCCTGTTCCAACCGCTGACCACTCTGTCAGGGAAGAGATTTTTCCTGATGTCCAATATAAAATCTCCCCTGGCACAGCTTGAGGCAGTTTCCTCTTATTCTATCACTGTGACTTGGGAGAAGAGACTGAGTCCATCTCTCTATAACCTCCTTTCAGGCAGTCCTGGCCTCATTTTCTTTAGTCTGTGAGCATGCCTGTGCCACTGCACGTTTATATTTAGAGCATATGTGTACAGCCATAGATGTACACACGCACACACACACACACAGAAATGTAGGCTCTGTGCTCTGTCACTGCAGCACTACAAGAATGGCTGGCATGAAAGGACACCAGCCAGCAGCCCAGCCCAGTGTCCCCTGCCATTGCTGGAGAGAAGCAGCATCTCTCCCACCAGCAGTGAGGACAGAGGTGCTGGCTCACACAGAGGCTCTGCCTGTCATACAGCAAAGAATGGGAATGGAGTTCAAACCCAGCAGTGCCAGCAGCCCTGGGGCTTGGCTTCTGCTGTAGATGACAGCCAAGCACTGCTGGTGTAAGCCTGGCCCAATGAGATTTTCCAATCCCCAGAGCAGTGGAGCAGTGCTGAGCCACAGGACAAGTTGGCTTTAACCTGGTCTCCAAATGACCTTGCAAGGGTTTGTTGAGGTGAGGAGCTGAAAAACAAGAGAGGAAATGATGAAGCACCCAGAGGCAGAGGACGAGGCTAGACTGGCCCTCTGGCATCTCAGTCTACATTTGTAAACTCATCTTGAAACTTACTTCCTATTCATTTCAGAGAACAAGCTACTGAGCTCCAGGCTCCCCACCAGGCCAGGTACCACCTCCAATAAGAACTGCATAAGGATGCAGCAGGAGGAGGATGGAAATACAGGAAGCAGCATGGCATGGAGGCAGCTCCAGGAAAATGCTGGGCATGGTGAGGATTGACAAGATCACCATGGAGATTAAGGCAAAGGGCAGGATGGAGGGCATCAGACAGTGAGGAGAGGCAAGGAGGCAGTGAGGAGGGAGGAGGATGCCTGACTGTGAGCAAGCATGAAGCCACTGTTGCTGCGGCTTCACACAGCAGTGGCAGGAGACCAGCTCTCCAGGATAAAGCTTTCAGAAGTCACGTAAGTCAAATTCAGCTTTAACCTCCTCTTCCTGTAGTCCCAGCTTGCTTAAAATAGTTAAGCACTCTTCTGAAAGAAAGAAAAGCTATGTTGGGAAAGGGCATGAGAAACATGGGCTGAAGCAGCTGCTGTTCCTCTAGCACAGCTCCGGGCAGTGAAGTAGGATGCCAGGTACTTGTCTTGGTGTGTGAGCACAGTGGAGACTTTGGAGGGAGATGGAGGCTTTTGAGCTAACAAAGAAACCCTCTTTCGGGTGCTCTGCAGGCAAACATCTTTCTGCTTCATATTCTATGTTTTGGTTTCATAGAGCAGAGCCCTGGGTTACATAAGTGTAAAAATGAAAAACCGAGCAACCGCATCCTCTGTCGCTATTATCATCTTCTACCTGTGCCTTCCTAACCAGAGGCTCCATTTAATTACAAAAGCTGTGCTAATCAGCTGCCAAACACACAGTCTAGAGTCCAAAATTATTTTCCTGGTGGCAGGAGAAGCAACTCTCCCTTTGCAGTATCAACAAGCATCTATCGAACCAGCCTTTCTTCCGCCATCCCTGCCCTTTGTCTCCAGCTGCATCTCTCTCTGGCAGGCAACTATCATTTGGGGTATTTTAAAGCGAGCTACCAAACAAAAGCCATGGCTGCACCACTTCTGCCACTCACAGAGCCCTGTTTTCCCAACTTACCCTGCAGCAAAGAGAACCCCCATGAGGAGACTCCAATAGAACAAATGAAGAAGACTGAGAACTGGGGTTGTTTAGTCTAGAGAAGAGAAAGCTGAAAGGAAACCTTATTTATGTCTATAAATACCTGAGGGGTGGGTGTCAAGAGGAAGGGGCCAGTCTCTTTTTGGTGGTGCACAGTAACAGGACAAGGAATAATGGGGATAGCTAGAACACAGGGAGTTCCACTTCAACATGAAGAGAAACTTTTACACTGTGAGGGTAACAGAGGTCTGGAACAGGCTGCCCAGAGAGGCTGTGGAGTCTCCCTCTCTAAAGACTTTCAAAACCTACTCGGATGTGTTCTTGTGTGCCCTGACCTAAGTGATCCTGCTTTGGTAGGGGGTTTGGACTAGATGATCTCCAGAGGTCCCCTTCAGCCCCTAACATTCTGTATTTCTATGAAATGCAACATCCTCTTTGAGCTTATGCTTTTACGCATGAGCTGCAGTGACAGGGGTAAAGTAGCCCTGGGGTCCACCTCCTTCTTTTATTGTCTTCCTGCTGTGTTTGCAGGTCTTCAAGAACTAGAAAAAATGTTTCTCTGCCTATTTCCCAACACTCACCAGGATCAGCAGCCTCGTAAGCATGAAGGTAGTCTGCAAAGCTGCTAAGCAATACATCCTGCGGGTCTCATCGTCATGTGCTGAGCCCATAGCATGGCTCAAAAAAGGCACCAGGTTTAGATGGCATTAGTGGATGCCTCCACCCTGGTAAAGAAAGAAATGTACTGCTGGAAAAAAAACAGCTGTTAACAGTTGTATTTTGGTTGTTTTCCAGCAAGGTTCAGGAATCAATCCATGGGATATTCTGCATTTCCTAAGTACAATCCTCTTCTTATTGTCATCAGTTCTTTGCCCGTCAAGAAACACAGGCCAGGAAAACTATCCATGGGCATTTCTAGTTGTGCTCAGTAGTGTGGTAACTCAGCTTTACACACTCAGATCTGACCTAGATCCATCTAAGACTAACCCAAGAGCTGCCATGGCACACTCACTGAAGTAGTTTTCCAGATTCTTCAGAAAAATTTCTATGTCTCCTGGCTGAATCCCTGTTGCAGCCCCATGGACATGAACACTCCCAATGACTCTATGAGAAGGGAGCTGGCACAGCACTAGGACCACTGCAAAGAGACAAAGTCCTGTGGTTCACCTCCAGCCCATAACTCACCAGCAGCATTCCTGCAGGAGATCTACAGACAAACCTCTTTTGGCAGTGTTCAGACCAGGACAGCAGTTCCAGTGTGTGATAAATGCCTGCAACCACACTGGCAAAAGCCAAAGTGAGATGAGGGATGTGAATCCAAGGACTTGCAGTTTTCCACACCAGGGATGTGATAGGTGAGCCTATGGCCATTCACTGAGAATCTTGTATTATCCCTCATACACAGAAGGAGTCTCCTTCTCCCAAACCCTCATTTCACTCTGTTCTTAGATAAGGGATCCCAACGTTTTCATCATTTAATCGCTCCACTGATAACACAGAGGCGATCAGGCTCTTCCATCCATGCTCGGGACCCAAATATAAGTGTGACCTGATTTCCAGGAGCCCTAAGCATTACAAATTCCCATTGACATCAAGGGTAACAACAAGATTCAGCACCTCAGGAAACGAGGCCATGTACGCTCCGAGGTGGCTGGGCACAGATTTAGTAGCATGTTGGAAAATCTGGCCTGTTAATTCCGCTTTCCAGCAAACGGCTTCGTATTTATAGCTCAGGCTGTATCAAGTATAGCACGTAGTATCCACCCAGGAACTGGGGTGAAAGGCAAGAACGAGGACAAAAATGCAAGAGGTGCTTAAAACACTTCAAAGGAGAGAGGGGGAGGGAAGGCAGTGAATTTTTTTGAGCAAAACCACACTGGATAACTGGGAAGAGGCACAGGCAGTGAATGGACCAGTGGCTGAGTGATGCTGATGGTGCTCAGAGCTATGGGCAACCTGGCAACTTAAGTGGTCATCCAGAAAGCAAGGTTGAACCAGAGAAGTAGAAACTCAGTCTACCTGCAGTTCTCCTGTGCCCATAGAATGGTTTAAATTGGAAGTGAACTCAGAGATCATCTAGTTCAAATTCCCTGCCATGGGCAGCAGCAACTCTCATCAGATCAGGTTGTCCAGAGCGCCATCCAACCTGTATGCTGCTTCTCTACCCTGGCATGAATCTGAAGCAAAGCACTGTGCTGTGGGTAAAACATGCTGCTGTGAGCTGAGCAGGCAGGTCTCTGCCCACTCTGAAGGTGCTGCCTGGCCTTACATAATAGACTGCAGAGTACTGAGCCACAGCCCTGGACTTGCCCAGCAGCTGATCTGAAGCCTCTCAGAAGCTCTGCTGATGAAATTGAGGCCTACACAATTAGGTAAATGTTTAGAAAAATCCCTGCCCAGGTCTTATATCCTGAATTCTCCTTAAATCTCAATTCCAGGTTGAAGCCTAAGCAACACACCTCACCCAGTCCACAGCACAGTCCATACCAGTGAGTGGAGAGACAAACTTCAAGCCAGACCAAGACCTGCATTTGCCCCCATGACTTGAAAACAATGGCAGGAAAAGTACTTCATGTAATGTGAATTTTAAAGGACTGACCATTATACCACAAGGAATTACCACCAAGTGTAATCACAGATGAGCAGGTGATGCAGTGAACCTTTGGACAGTAACTGTAATTCTCCGCACTCAACTCACATGTCTTCAGTGGTACCAGATTCAGCAACAACCACCTCTTGTTTTCTATTTGTCTTCGTCGGGAGAGAAGACTTCCCTTCCAACTTCCTCTCCCGATCCTTTAGGGTTAACTAGTAGCAAGCCAACCCTAGAAGTACAAAGACCACAGATACCTGGTCTGTCTTTGCCGAGGCTCCTGTACTCCCAGCTTTTTTCTGTTTCCTGTTCACAAGGCGGGGTGAAACCTCCTGCATCCCAGGAGTGTCCACAGCTCCCTCTTGTGTTATTAAAGCATCGCTGGTACTTGCACCTATGAACCCCCTGACCACCCTATACACCTGGGCACCTCACCTCAAACCACTAACTCACCCCACTGGCACCATAAGTTCACAAGAAACCTGCAGTGCCTCCAGCTCAAGCTGCAGTCTTGTATTTTTTATGCCTGCTGCTTGCACATGATGCTCTCCAGGCTGCAAGGTCATAGATCAGTATCTCAAGGGAGTGCGAAGGGGAGCTGAGTGAGGAGATGAAGTCACTGCCCAGTCTGGGACAGCTGCGTATTTGGACAGATTTGCAGGAACAGCATGCAGTGCCACACTGCTGTAACCCTGTATCTGAGGATGCTATTGGGTTTGGGGTTTCACAGCACATTTGAAGCCAGTCTGGGAGAAAGAAGAGTGTTTCTTACATTTTATGTACCTAAATTATTCATCATTCCAAAGAAAAGAACAGGGGGTTTTTAACAAAAAAAAAAAAAAAGGAGATAATTTAACAGTTAGGAAAAACACTGAGAGAAAGAAATCAAACACAGAGAGATGCCCTGAGACACCCTCATCTGAAGGGAAACGTGCTAAGCATCCCGCTTTGTGCAGCAGCGAGCTGTCACGCTGCCTGACCGCAGTGACATGAAGGCAATATATTCTCCCTGGCACCCTCCTGATGGGGCTCTTCACACATCTCCCCTCTCTAAAACTCCTCTTTGGATCCAGAGGAAGCAAAGGACCAGCTGAATCAGAGCCAAGGAGCATCTGTATCTGTTCTCACCCATTTCCTCTCAGTTTCTATCAGCAATTAAGTGGTACCACGATGTATTAAATGGAATTAGCTTGGTGTTGAAAGGCAGCGACAGGAGGAGATGAGATTTATACGCTGCGCTGTTCTCTGCTAAGCAGCTTGACTCTGATGGATGCTATCAGGTATTAGTCACCAGTGAATGAACCTAAATTGGATCACGTGGCCCTGCAGGAAATGAACCCTGCAGGAGGAACTGCTTTTCAAGGTGACCCCACTATAGAACAAGTCGGGTTCACCATGCCAAATGCATTTAGAAGAATCAGTAGCTGGCAAGCCCACCATGGGTTTCTGCCTTTGATCTGTGCTGTGACAGGAGCTGGTCACTGCTAGGACACTGTGCCCTCAAAGCAAAGAGGTGCAGGGAAGGAGCAGCCACCATGCCACTGCCATCAATCCTCCCTGCAAATGGTTGCCCTCAGCCCGGGAGCTGCCCATGGAGGCTGCAACAAGTGGAAGCGTGAATAGCCCCCATGCAGGATCTCCAGATGAAGCTAGGTTGCCAGGTGTGCAGAAGGACACCATGCCTCCACATGGACCAGTGATCTAGAGATGACGACCCTCTGGTGGGTCCCCACAATGGTGCTATCAGGCAGTACATCTGGTACAAGGTAGGGCTTGCCCTAGAGGCACAGGTGACTTTATTCACCGATCTCCCTTCAAGCTTTTCCCCCTCATTTTCCACAGCCTGGCTGTGGACTTCTTTCTCAGTCTGGTTGGTTATCACTATCTATTCCTCACCCTCCCTCCAACCCACCAGACATTGACCAATCCCTCTGGTCTCAGAGAATAACCCAGGTGCTGACTGTTCCAGGCTAGCTGCTAATTCAGTGGCCACAGACACCTCAGGCCAGCTACAGAGAGAAGCTACCAAAACAAACCCTGCTGAGAGCTCCAAGGCAGATTCTATCCATGGCTCAGCACCCTGGCCGATATAGGGGAGTCAGGAGCTGTACATGCTGGGCACAGGTATCCACCCCACCTAAGCACTATTGCTAAGACTGGGCTCTCCTGAAAGGAGTTGTGGGTCCATAGCAATTGCAACTCTTGGTGCTTCTCTTGCCTTCAAGCAGACAAATATCTACTTCAGTCTTCTCTCTGTGCAGAGATGAGCCAGCGTCTAGCTCAAATAAAAATGACTCCACTAATGAAGCCAGACTTTCAACTGATTCTAAGTGACTGTATTTTGTTCCACCTTTCAGATACTCTTCTCAAACAGGGATTGTTCTTGCCAGCTTTTTATTACCATAAGCTGTTTGTTGTAGCTCTGGAGCATTTGGAAATTTCACGCTATTTCCTGGGGTTTATCACCTTCTGAAGCTGCTCCTTTTCAAGCCAGTTCTGCTCACGCTGGCATTCAGCCTGGAGATGAATTTCTTCAGAGAGGCTGAATATAATCTGTTTGGTATTTTCTTTATGCTGATCAGTGTACCGAACGGCACAGCCTTCTGATGACATATTTACTCCAAAATGGTGCTCTTTGTTTTGCTTTAAAAGGAAAGCTGTCACAGCACAGAGATGGGGCTTCTGGTGAAAGCAAAATCAAGACCTTCAATTTGAGACCATCAAGAGACGGAGATGTAAAACTGTGGCACCAGACCCAGCTCTCCCTTCAAATCATTTTCAGCCCCATCTTGACTGAATTCCCCAATTTTTCTGCAATTAAACTCTTCAACTGACTTACAAGGAGGCAAGGGTTTTTTTTCTCCCTCAGTCATTTGAATGGAAGATTCTGACTTCACCAGCATCCCAGGAGGTTAAGCAATTATTTACCTTTCTTTTTCCCTTTAGGAAATTTTAAAAGGTGATTTTTATGTCACTTTCTCTTGCATAGCTCTCAGTCTTGGCAAGATAACTGCTCTAAACCAACAGTTAGTGTTAATTATTCATACACCGTGTTAAAATTCCCTGGAGTATTGAGCTGACATTGAAAGTATAAGTTTAGTTATTTCCAGATTTAAGATTTTTCACTGGTCATTTACACACTAAAAACACCATGTGGAAATCATAGGATCATTAGGGGTCAGGAGGGACCTCGAAAGATCATCTAGTCCAATCCCCTTGCCACAGCAGGATCACCTAGACCGAGTCACACAGGAACACATCCAGGTGGGTCAGGAACGTCTCCAGAGAAGGAGACTCCACAAACCCCCCTGGGCAGCCTGTTCCAATGCTCTGGTACCCTCACTGGGAAGAAGTTCCTTCTAATATTTAGATGGAACGTCCTCTGTTCCAGCTTGCACCCACTGCCCCTTGTCCTATCACCAGATGACCTTGAGAAGAGCCTGGCTCCATCGTCCTGGCACCCACCCCTCACATATTGCTAGACATTCATGAGGTCACCCCCTCAGCCTCCTCCAAGCTCAAGAGATCCAGCTCCTTCAGTCTTTCCTCTTAAAGGAGCTGTTGTACTTCCTTCATCATCTTCGTTGCTCCATGCTGGATACACTCCAGCAGCTC
The DNA here is from genome assembly GCA_013397515.1 of Upupa epops. Taxonomy (NCBI): domain Eukaryota; kingdom Metazoa; phylum Chordata; class Aves; order Bucerotiformes; family Upupidae; genus Upupa; species Upupa epops. Next base: position 199,888 of record VZRI01002290.1, on the reverse strand, counting down.
TGTGTCCTTCCCAAACTGAAGGGCCTAGAACTGGACACAATACTCCAAATGTAGTCTCTGAGGCTGCACACAGACAAGGATCACAGATCAGGAAAAATGTGACTGGCTCTGGACTTGGACTGAAGAGTCATGGGGTTGGAAGGGTCCTCCAAAGGGCATCTCGACCAACTCCCCTACAACAAGCAGGGCAGTCACTCACTAGACCAGATTGCCCAGAGCCCCATCCAGCCTGACCTTGAGTGGCTCCAGGGATGGGGCCTCCACTACCTCTGTAGGCAGCCTGTTCCACTGATCCACCACCCTCACATTAAACAGCTATTTCCCCATGTCCAGCCTAAATCTGCCCTTTTCCAGCTTAAAAAAAACATGACCCCTTGTTCCCTGCCCTTGTAAAGTCTTCCCCAGCCTTCTGACAGGCCCCTTTCAGGGACTGGTAGGGTGCTATATGGTCCTCTCAGAGCCCTCTCCTCTTCAGGCTGAACACCTTGCCCCTGAACTGTAGAACATCACCACTGCAACTCACCTAGATCACATCCACTGAAGGCTGGGAGCCAGCCCTTGGGAAGTATTTAGTGTGATGGTTTGAGCAAATCTATGCAGCAGTTAAATTTGGACCACTGAGTTGGGATGTTTGGCCAAGATCCCAAAGTGAAATTTGTATAACCTTCCCAACAGGAAGTTTTTCAATAGTGGTAACACTCCCCACATTTCAGACCTCAAGGCCAATCTCAACTCTTACACATTTGTGAAACACATTTGACCCTGCTTCTGCTTTCTGTCAGGTCTCCAAGATGAATCTGGTGGTGGCCACCAACGCTGAGAGAGAGATAACGGAGCTAAACAGCTCAGCACCTTTGCAATTCTTCTCTCCCATAAAATGTCTCCACTGCAGCCCAGAACCAGAATGAACCAGTAAGGAGTCTTGATGGCAACACTTGCAATATCATCTCACGCCATTAGCCAAAACAAGATTCATTAAAGCCACAGCTTTGAAACACATGAAACAAGGCTAACAAGACACCTCCACAGGTCACTCAATCCTTTTCTCTAGCACAGGAAGGATCCCCTCTGGTTCTAACAGACCTTGCTGTGCTGCTGCACTGATTACGGGAAGACTCTGATGGCTGCCAGCATCTGAGAGCCCACCTGAGCAGACAGGATCAAGCTGGAACAGAGGAGGTTCCGTATCAATATCAGAAGGAACTTCTTCCCAGTGAGGGTAACAGAGCACTGGAACAGGCTGCCCAGGGGGGTTGTGGAGTCTCCTTCTCTGGAGACGTTCCAGACCCACCTGGATGTGTTCCTGTGCAACTTGGTCTAGGTGATCCTGCTGTGGCAGGGGGGTTAGACTAGATGATCTTTCGAGGTCCCTTCCTATCCCTAATGATTCTAAGATTCTATGGCCCCTCCCTGGAAGTGCTCAGGGCCAGGCTGGATGAGGCTTTGAGCAACCTGGTCTAACAGGAGCTAAGAATACAGCTATTGAATGATGGAAACCACGTTCATCAACTATCTAATGTGAGTACTGACCCATAATCAACCACCCACTGCTCTGAATGACCTTAACTAGAGTCAGCATGAACAGTTTATTGCCAATTTTGCCAGCATTTGGGGAACCCAAGTTTGTACTGGTTTCCTTCCAGTTTTCCAGAGTGAGACTTACAAGCCCGCTGAAAGCTATCTCCTCCAGCAGTTACGACCTTCTCCGCTCCAGGGAACAGACTCAAAAGCTTCTGGTTTCATTTGTTTTACTTATCTCTATGCAGAGGGTACATCAGGAGGGTGTGAAACGGTGCCAGGTTAGGGAAGTGTGACTCTTCACATGCTTTTTTGAACAGGTTATCACAAACAGCAGCTACCAGAGAACAAAGATGACAACTGTGACCCAGGATATTTTTAAGTGAGTTAGGTTTTGTTCCTCTCCAAAAGGAAAACTAATACAGCTCTGGAATACAATTGCCACTGAAATCAATGGCAGTCCTAGTATTCACCCTGCTGAGTTTAGAACATGATCCCAAATGTCCTTTCTTCCGCAGCCAATTCACTATGCAGGCAACATGCTCCTCAACAAAACAGAGCCCAGCTTCACATTCAGCTTTTTTGGAAACGCTGCAAGTGGGAGGAAAAACAGAAGGGCCTCACTGCTTTTTACACATCAGTTGGAACAGCCAAGCTATCCTGGGACTGTCAAGCCACAACATGAGAGAGGATACAGTGAGGACTCTGTGCCTGAGGTGCTTCAGGAAGGAACCTCAGAGGGTAACAAAGAGGCACCACAAGCCAAGCTGAGCAGACTGATCTTTGGCTTCTACATTTATGAGTCCAGCAGAATCACAATGGATTGTAAGGGACCTCAAAAGATCATCTACTCCAACCCCCTGCTGCAGCAGGATCACCTAGACCGAGTCACACAGGAACACATCCAGATGGGTCTGGAACATCTCCAGAGAAGGAGACTCCACAACTCTCCTGGGCAGCCTGTTCCAATGCTCCGGTACCCTCACTGGGAAGAAGTTCCTTCTGATATTTAGATGGAACCTCCTCTGTTCCAGCTTGCACCCATTGCCCCTTGTCCCAGCACCAGATGACCTTGAGAAGAGCCTGGCTCCATCATCCTGACACCCATCCCTCACGTATTTATAGATCCCTCAGCCTCCTCTTCTCCCAGCTCCCTCAGCCTTTCCTCATCAGGGAGCTGTTCTACTTCCTTCATCATCTTTGTTGCTCTACGCTGGACACCCTCCAACAGCTCTGTGTCCTTCTGGAACTGAGGGGCCCAGAACTGGACACAATAGTCCATATGCGGTCTCACCAGTGCACAGTGGAGGGGGAGAACAACCTCCCTCAATCTGCTAACCACCTCCTTCTGATCCCCCCAGGATGCTGTTGCAGCACCATTAAGTCTTGAGCCCACTGTCACTTTTCTGGTTTTCCTAGAAATCACACCAGTCACCATGCTTTAGGGGAATGTATGTCACAACCAAATCCTTGATTACAGAGTGGAGCCATGGAGCTCCACTTCATGGAGTTTCATGCCAGGGGAGGTTTAGATTAGACTTCAGGAAAAATTTCTTCATGGAAAGAATGTTCAGGGATCAGAACAGGCTGCCCAGGGAGGGGGTGGAGTCATCGCCCCTGGAGGTGTTAAAAAATGAGTAGATGTGGCCCTAGGGAGCATGATTTAGTGGGCGGGGTGGGGTTGGGCTGATGGTTGGACTTGATTTTGTAGGTCTCTTCCGACTTGAATGATTCTATGATTCACTAATGCTTGTGTAACAGGAGCTAACGCTGACTGTAGTTGGCACTGCAAGTACACCAAGAAGAGCTGGTTCCTGGCCTGAGAAGGCTGCATGCAGAGAGACACAAGAGACACACACAGGATGGAAGAGAAAGGAGCTATAACTGCTTTCATGCACCCCAGAGATATCCATGCACCTTTTTAGCTGGTTGCAGAAAGGAGTCCGCATATCCTTCTCAAGGATGAAAACAGGTCAAACCCAGTCTGCCCTTGAAGATTGCAGAAACTTTAATCACAACATGCAAGTCCAAAGAAAATCCATATAAAAATAGCTTCTACTAGGAAAAATAAGCCCAAATCCTTTACACTGGAGGCATCACTGAGATTGTGTGATTACACTAACGAGGAGCACTTCAGTCAGTCACTTTGCAAGAAAGAATCTTTCACAGATGTCCCAAGGGACGTTTCCCAAGCCAGGCTTTATTTAAAATTACAGCTGATTTAGAGTCTATATACGGTGAAAGCTGAAATAGGCCTGATTTTCAGAAGATAATGGGGCTTAACCTCTGAGAAAGGGACAGTGATGAACATGCAACACCCCCAAAATCACTGAGTGGTTTGAAAGCTACTGCCCACATCCAGACCTCTGCTCTCTGCAAAGCCACAAGGAGCGCATCCCACAAATTACTATGAGGAAACAGGACCTGTCTGTACCTCAGACCCACATACTGACACCAGAGCACTGAGGACCCCTGTCATCCGTCCCCTCCAGAGATCTACAGCCGCAGGCACCAAAGCCAGAGCAGGAATCACAGACCTAGAAGCTGCAATGTTGTTCCACCCCGCCGATGCCTCCAGCCTGGACTGGATCAATTTTTGAAGCAACTCACCCACTGATCTACCTAAAACAAGCAGAGAAGGAGCTAAGGTTTCAACTGCTTTGAGGGAGAAGGGGCAGAGAGAGGAGAATGCTCTAGTTGGAAGCATTTGGGAAAGGGATGGAGCCGGATTGCTCAGCTTGGCAGGTCATGGAGAGGTGACTGGCAGGAGCAGGGCTGGAAAAGTCCTGTGATAGCCATGTCCAGGCCATGCACCACTTTGCAGAGTCAGGCCTCATGTCCCAGTCCTCCTCTTCTCTTTTCCAATTCCCCTTCCACTTTGTGTGTCAAGATTTCTTCCCTGGCAGACTTTGATGCCAAGGTTTTCAAAAGCTGCGTTGCCTTGAGTTAGTCCAACAGTACCTACTGGACACTTCACAGCAGGAAAATACTAGCAGACTGACTGCCTTGGCTTCATCACCTATTTACCTGTTCCAGAGACTCAGATGAGGTATCTCAGCTCAACAGGGAACATTTCAAGTCTTTTCAGTATTTTTCACCCCGCTTTCATACCTGTGGAAACACATCAAGCATATTAAAAGCAGGCTGACGCGTCACAGCATCAGCTCCTCTCCCTGCTGTGCCATCTATCGTAGCACTTACTCTAGCAGGTAAACGAAAGATTTTAGGGTATTTACCCTGGAAACAAGAGACAGCCTGCTCAGGATCTCAAACACAGTGATGACCCAGCTGCAGGGAATCCCACAGACGCATGTCCACATCTACTTGCCAGCACTCCACTGTGGCAGCCATGGTCAAAGGAAGCAGCTTGCAAACATTTCCTCCTTCTGATCTGAAGTGTTTCATCAAGTGACAAAGCGTGTTTCAGAGCAAAGATTTCTCAGGGTGTATCATGAAAAGCAGTTTCAGGTCGCTGCTGCTAACACAGAGCAAAAATATTTAAGAAAAGATGTTTTAGTAGTAAACTTGGTAGAGCAGGGTTAATGGTTGGACTTGATCTCAAGTGTCTTTCCCAACCTGAATGGCTCTATGATTTCCTTTATTTTTTAAACACTACTGCTGGCCTAAGGGGTCTGTTCCCCCAGGCAGTAAGAGCAGACACACAAAGCAGAGCATCTGCTCAGTCCTGAGGAACAACCCCATGAGGCTGCCTTTGGGTAGTAGGTGATGGGTTACAGGACTCGCTGTGGAGGTTTGAAGGCACAACAGGAGATGAGGTTTGTAAGCAGAGATCTGAGAAACGAGCAGAAAGGATGAGTCTCCTTAGAGGATGCCTCCCTTGTGCAAAAAGCAGCAGAGGTGAAAGTGTGAAGGTACTCTGTGAGAAGGTAATAAAGAGCAGCACTGCAGAGCTGAGACAGCCAGGAGATCACAGCCAGAACGCAGACAGGCCAGCAGAGCCCTTACAAAAGCAGACACACAAGTTACATCTGAGGTACTGGGGGAAAGAAAGGAGCTAAAAAAGAACAAAGAAACCACAACTGCACTAGTCAGGGCAGTGACCTCTACAGCAGCACCTGGATGGGTATAAAGAAGGCAGAGGGAGTAAGCACACAGGAATCCCTCTGGGTTTAGCTCACTCACTCTGTCTGACCCAAAGAAGGCAGGAATGGCACAACAACAGCCACCTCAGTGGATTCTTATTCATTCAGTTTCCCTCTCTCTGTGTGCCCTAGCAGAGCTAGAATGATGATGTCAGCTCTAGGCACATCATCCATGACCAAGGTTAACTATTTCTGCTGTTTCTTTCTTTCCACGTGTTGTTCACATTGGCAGAACACAACCTCTCTGCACCACAGCTCTGGACTCCTTCATGTGTGTATCCCCAGTTCCCCACAGCTTGTGTGTTCATGATGGACAAGACACTAACACGTCTGGCACCTGCCGACAAAGCTGAAGGTGAGCCCAGCTGAAGACAAATCACAGATCTGATCTGGTGTCCCTTCTTGTCTGTAGAGCAGGTAAAGCTTGTTTTGGTCTCCGACAGTAACTCTGAAGAGACAGCCAGCCACAACTGCTGAACTGCAGTGCAGAGCCCCGATGCAGGCTCTGACCCGGGCTCTGGCTGCTCGGTGCATCTCTGCTGTCACGAAACAACCACGGAGTGGCAGACGAGGTACCCTGAGAGCACGTCTAACCACCTTCACACCGCTGGCAGCCTCGCAGCACAAATCTCTCTGCCCAATGTGCAAGCAGTCCAGTAAGAGGTCAGCAGTGCCCCCAGCCTCGCTGTGCTCCCCAGACATAAAAAGGACCATTAGCAGCCCTAGGACGACTCTGGTGTTTGCAGAAAGCACAGAGAAGCTGTAGCTGCCCCATCACTGGCAGTGTTCAAATCCAGGTTGGACGGTGTCCCTGTCTATGGCAAGGGAAAGTTGGGACCAGATGATCCCTGATGCTCCTTCCAACCTAAACCATTTTATGACTCTAAGCAGCTGCTTGACTGGCCAGATGGCCTTGTACAAGCCCTCCCTAGATGAGGGCATACAGTCATCCTATACTTAACTCTGTAAAACCAACATGAAACAACTCCACTGCAATTAAACAGCCATGAATTATCACTGGAAGGTCTGTGTTGAAGGCCCAAATTCCCATTTAGCTGAGATCCAGCAACTGTGTTCTTCAGAAGTCTCCAAACAGGGCCCACAAGCAAGGGTCAGCAGCTCCCTGAAGAGCCTTTGCATCCCCCATACCACACAGGATGCCGCTGAGCGGGCCTTACTGTTGTGGCCCTGCTCAGTGTCCTACCTCAATATTCACTCCATCAACCCTTCCACACTGATCCACTGTCAGCTGCATGGTGCTTAAGCTCAGAAACCCCAGGTTGACCACATCATATGCAGGATTCAGCTTTACATAAAATCTAGAGCAGAATGATCCCCTTTTCCTTATTAGGCTGGAGGTGATTCGCACACACAAGCCTGTAACCCACATACCTTGGCTTTCCACCTGGAGTCAGCAGAAAGAGCTGCCTTCAAATAAAAACCACATTACCTTCTGGGAAATATCTGTGTCATAATATGCACGAGCTAGAAATAGAAACTACAGGAGAAGAGAAACTGCCTCTGGTACCAGCCACTTATTCACAGAGCCCTTCTCCATCCCTGCTGTGGTTCTCTGCTCATCTGCTTCAACTTCTCAGCTGGTCCGTGGTAACAGGCAAAGGCTGCAATGAGATGCTCACCCAACAAGCTTGATTACTTCCTACACTTCAAATCACTGAACTACAAATATTGGGAGAGATGCGCGAAGCCTTACCTCGCTCACGCTACAGCACTTGTCTCTCAAAGGGAATTTAATGGATGCCTGAGCATCTCTTTTCAAGTCACGTAAAGAGAACGAGGGAGCACAGGCTGCTCGTTTTGACACAATCACCAGCAAAATGCCAGTGAAAAGCCAGACTGCAAACATCAGAACAAGTGATTGGGTTTGAAATGTGGGGAGAAATTCATTCTAATGATGCTGGCAGCTTATAATCACATGCACCATACAAAGAAAACTAAAGCATCCTCCAACTTCCCTCTGTCCTAATAGATTCAACTCTATGTAGCTTACTTGTCTGCTTGAACTGGATGCTCTTGGGGCAGGATCTCTACCTCTAAAATTCAAGTACATGAACTGTGTTCTACTGCAATGCACTTCACATTTTAGAGGCAGCCACTCAGGTGCCACCTATCACAACAGAAAGAAGAGTAAATATTTGCTGTGATTCTTCAGTACTGTGGGATTTGAGTCTGTCAGATACTGATGCAGGTCTCAAAAGCAGAAACCCTGCAGACCACTCAGCTGATAGGCTCCAGACCTGATCTCTCATACCCCAGCCATTGAGTTGGCACTTCCAAAAGGCATCTGAAACTAGCCCTGGCAAGGGAAATCATCACTGGCAGCAGTGATGGGGCAAAGCAGAAGACTGCAGAGGCCAGAGCTGGGTTTAGTTCAGGAGTTGGGCATGAGGTCTGGGGAGCTAACCTGCTTGCAGTGGGAAGGACCTGGCTCCTACTGAAGGATCACACCACTCCAGAGCCACAGGACTGGTCTGGAAAATCATGCTTGAAAATCAGCCTGTCCCTGGTCAGTTTCTGCCAAGGAAAAAGAAACTACCCTGAGCACCATAAAGAGCAGTGGGACTTAAGGATAACACAAATCCTGGGACTTGAAAAGCGACCACTGACAGCAAGGTCACTCATATAGCTGGGATTAAATTATCTCCAAATGGCCAAGGCCACCCCCTGGTGGGCTCATTTTTTGAGGTCACGGTTTACCCAAGGTAGGTCATGAACTTGAGGGAAATCAAGGCCAAGAAGATCAAGAAGCTTGTAAGTGCAAGTTCAGCACAGGGAGATTTGAAAAACAGATGCCTGATCAACACTGCAGTTGGTTCCTCAGCAGAGCCACAAAAGAGGAGGGGAGCAGATCACAGATCAAGAACAGGATCTACTTTACTAGGTAAAATCCCAGCAGATCTTTATTGTTCCTTGTAAGCCTAGGGATTCCTCAAGTTAGAACCACAGAACAGTTTCAGCTGATAGAGACTTTCAAGATCATCAAGTCCAACTCAGGAACTGGTTTGGGCTCACAGGGCTCTGCAGATATAATAAATGTTTTGCAAATGATTTAAACCAATGGAAGGGTTATTTACTCTTCTTTTATGCAGTTTTACTTAATTCAGTCACTTTTCACCAGTACAGTGAACTGCCTTTTAAAACACCACATCAGAATCTATGTAATTAATTGATTAATAACAGAGTAAATTGGTCTTTACTTACTTTTTGCTTAATGACCTAGCAAAGGCCTCCAAATTTGGCTTAATAACAGTGCTGCAAGATACTTCAACTGATGAATTATAGCATAATAATTAACATCCTTGCAGTTGTCAGGCACAAAGCCCAGTGATGTACAAAGCCTCTGCATACACAGAATATAAATGATTCCGGTAGCCCACAGTTTGATGTGTTTATCCTGTCCTACTGTAGCTGATAATTCGACATACCTATAAAATACCCTGGGATTACCCTTTCTTTTCAGTTACAGAGGCTGTAAACATATTTAAACTCCAGAACATCAACAAGGGATTCAATATGTTAGTAACTAAGCCCTCTCCTCAACGCTTTTGTTTCAAGAACCCATTAAAAATACCAAATTTTGCTTCCAAAAGAATCTTCTTAGTATAAATCAGAGAGCTGCTCTCAGCTATACAGTTCTGTAATTGTAGTTGATCTCAGCCTGACCTAAGCCAGAGCAATTCGCAGCAATTAAGCGGCTGCTCTGATTTATGTGACCCGGTGTGGCTCTAGGGAGAGCACCCAGCAGCTCAGTATGCACGTCCAGTCCTGATAGGTCCTACCCAAGCAGCACACTGTGCAGCATTTCACCTCTTCACCAAACCCCTATGAATAGTGTGGAAAACTCAAACTTTAAAAAAGAATGAATAATTCAATCTGGGTAGAGGGAAACAATCTAGCACACTTGGGCAAAGGCACCTGCAATCTAATTCCCCACACATGCCAGGAGCAAATTGAAAAGTGAAGGCAAGCTGCTGACCTCCCTGGGCATTAATAAGTAACAGGGCAGGAGATTCAGGTGACTCTTAGTGCTCCAGCACTCAGATATTGCTCTGTGAGAAATACGCTCAGGAGCTGATGATACAGAGAGCTATAACTTACCGGCCAGAGCAAAGGAATCAGTCCTTTCTGGCTGTAGTGAGGACTGAAGGGAGGTCCAGCAGGTTCTCAGCTGGCACAGCAAAGATGAACCTGGGCATTTCTATCCCCCCCTTACAGCCCAAATAAAGCCAGAGACAGGGCAAGTCCCACTTAAATTGATCAAGACCACAAGACTATTGACTGTTCAGTCAATAAAAAGTAGCACAGCAGCATCAATGCAGCTGAAGTTGTCTGGATACAGCCATAAATATTAGAGCAGTAACTGCTACAAAGCCCTTCAGCTTGAAACAGGTGCCTTTCACTCAGAAGCTAACGTGACAACCAAGTCTGTTTGAAAATGTGCCCTTAAATTCATATGACTATGTCTGCCCATCCTCAAAACAAAAGCAGCTTACGAGAATCCCCACAGCTCATGTAGCTGCAGAACCTCTGTGTACGTGCAGTTGGACTGGGTATGCTTCATGCAGCTGCTTCACCTGAAGTTCTACACCTCTGAGCCTCCACTGCTCTAAGAAGGAGTCAGGGGCTTTTAGCAGGGGTTGTACAAGTTGTGTGTACACTCATCTGTCTTCTCTGGGGAAAAGAACCTGTGAAAATGTCTGTGGGGTAGGGGAATCTAGAGCAAATGCTACACCAAGAAGACATCTGCTTTACCCGAAGCAGCAAAAATCACATGAGGAAAGCAGTAACACACTTCCTAGAAACTGGTTCTGTTACAGTGTGAAGATACCAGTCAAAGCCTCAAGACAAGGCTAAAAGAAGTGAAGGCTTGAGCTGGGACTTTTCTGACCAGGCAGGTTTAGCAGTTTCAATCACCTGGTTAAAGCAGTTACTCCACTGACACTGGTGTAACCACCCACCTCCACTCCATGGAGCCATTCCCAGCAGCACCGGTGCCGCTAGCGACTGCCCACACCTGCGCCCACCTTTGCCAGAAGAAAGCTTTCAAGGGTGCAATTTCTGTAAAAACAATTAAAATGGAAGTTTTGCTGCAGCTCAGGCTGCCTGGGAAGCTGTCAGCCCTCATGACACCCAGGTACAAGTGATCTCTCAGACTGCCAGGCTGTCTAGCCAACGTGGAAACAACTGTAAGTAAAGCAAGAACTGGGCAAACAGGACTATGCTGGTGTCAGCAGGAATCACAAACTTTCAAGGGCAGAGCCTAAACTTGCTGTGCAGGCTCTGCCATCTACCCGATGGCATTCATAGCATTCTTAGAATCACAGAATCACTAGAGTTGGAAGGGACCTCCAAAGGGCACCTAGTTCAACTCCCCTACAACAAGCAGGGCCATCACTCACCAGACCAGAACCCCATCTAGCCTAACCTTGAATGGCTCCAAGAAAGGGGTCTCTACCACCTCTCTAGGCAGCCTGTTTCCCCCACCCTCAGATTAAAGAATTTTTCCTGATTTCCAGCCTAAATCTGCCCTTTTCCATCTTCAAACCATGACCCCTCCTCATCCTACTGTTCTCTGCCCTTGGGAACAATCTTCATCAGCATTCTGACAGGCCCCTTTCAGGGATTGGAAGGTCACTACAAGGTCCCCCAGGAACCACTTGTTTCTCCACCACTAAATTTATGCCCATTGGTTGCCAAGCGACTCGTTCAAAAGGATCAAGTTGGGCAAAATCCAACCATTTTTGGATGCTCACAGCTGACCCTCATGACTTCTTAAAAAGGTCTTAGGGATGAAAAGGATGTTTCAGCAGAGAAGATCCAGTTTTGGTAGCACTTGCTTCACCAAGCACTTCACTTAGGCAGAACAGTTAATCTGTAAACACAAAGTGATGATTTCTCTTCACATGCAGGGCTGGAAACACTTTATTTTTAGGCACAAGTGGTAGAACTTCAACCTGACAATGGATAACATCTCCGTGATTTAATAACCACATCATTTTGGTCAAGCCAGCAGCTTGCTGACAGCCCGTCTGCAAAAGCAAAGCAGATGCTCCAAGGCTTTCTTGTGATGATCCCATCAAAAAGTCACTAAAAGGCAGGTGAGAAACAGAGGAAATTGGCACAGAAAGAAGAACTGGAAAGGAGGGAAAACACTGAGAGGAATTAGCTTGAAGAGCAAGAGCATCAGCAGAGAGACTGTGTTTGCACAGAAGGTTTGCCTGTGAGGATCAGAGACAACATCTCAGAGCCAGCAAGGCAACTGGGACCAGTTACAGTACCTGTGTGCTCTTCCAAGCCACCCAGCACAGCACAGCAAACAGTAATCCTATGGATCTCGAGACACTGCTCCACCACTGCCCTCACTATGGTGTAACACATCCCTTCCAGTGATGCTGCAGGAGGGTTTTGTACTCCCCAAAGATGGTCTCTCAGAGTCATTCATGAAGATTTGCTATAACTAGCACCACACAGAATGTGCAAGACCTCTGCAGCCACCATTCCACCAAAGAGAACCAAATCTGTATGCCTCCCACCTCCACAAGGGCAATAACTTCTGAGGAAGGCTTTGCTGAGTCCTGCTGCACTCCAGAAAGTTCTAGCAATCTTGTGATCCAGAGTCCTTCCCAAAAAATCAAGGAGCTTTTCATGTGACTTGCTCTGTCATCCCTCCTGATCTCAGTCTTCAAGGACAAAGCAGCATTGCATGGCAAGCACTGCTCCACCTTACACAGCAGCACCCAACAACCAGAGATCATCTCACTCACTGAGCACAGAACGGTCTTGAACTAGAGCTACTTGGCAAAAGTTCAACCAGATCTTTCCCAGTCTGTGACAGACCAGTCCAACAGGTCTCGCACCTCTCAGGTACTGGACTGCAAGATGTAAGGATGTTTTCTTCTGATGAAGCCACTGGGGAACAGTAATCTGAAGCACGGGATTAGTTATCTTCAGTTCTCATGAGAGAACAAGCGTGGGAAAAGGAGCTTGTCCTGACAACATGTCCCACTCCAAGGGTACCCTGGTCCAGGCATCCCCAGCAGGTCTGAGAGCACCGTCTGCAGGTCTGCCACAAGGGAAGAGCAGGATAGAAGGATGAATGACAGCTAACAGGGACTTTCTTGCTGCCAGGGTAGGGGGCCAAGCTGTAAATCCATAAAGTTCTTCTAATGAGGTCTCAGTGGAGAATAGCTGTGACTGTCCTTTGGGAAACACGAGATGATTCTGCAGGTAGAGTGTCTGAAATGCCACTATTTGAAGGCTTTTGAGAGCTCTAAGACCTGAAGTGGCTTTGGACTAAGGCCTTTAAAGAGAACGATTTTGTTAGGAAACTCTGTAAGAAGGGACAAATTGAAGACCCAAAGGAACATCCCAAAGAAGCAGAGTGGTGATCAGAGACCTCCCAGCTCCAGCAGGTATGCTGCCAGAAATCCACAGAGAATACTGGGTCTGTAAATATCCTGCAAACCTCCTGGCAACAACTCTGGCTCAGGTGCATGCTGGGTTTAAAGCAGGAATAATCACCAAGCCACAGACCCCGAGAGCTAAACTCCTCAGACATAAAACTGCAAAACACTTGGTCGCTGCAGCACAACAAACAACAGGACTCCTTTCACAATAAATGCTACTTTGCTGACAGCAGACTGATCCTGAGCAAGAGGAAAAATTAGTGCAAGGTGTGGGCTGCTAACATCATCACTCAAATCCTTCCTTGGAGGGATGCTGTAGAATAATAGAGTGTCTCCAAACCAAGATAGGAAGAGCAGGCAGAAGATTTGCATGAAGATTAGCTAAAACGATTGCTTAATCTTTCTTCTGGCCTGCTTAAATCTGTGCTTCTCTCCAGCATTCTGGAAAGCAAAGTGAATTGCAGATAAGGTCACCATTAGCACAGGCAGAAGCAGTGAAAAAAGCCTCAAACCCCTGAAAGTGTCTGTATTAATTATAAATCACTGAAAAGTCTTCAGTCCGTTACGGTGGTGCAGGTGATAGCTGCTGCAGAGAAACAGCAGAGATGGCTTTCTGGGCTGCCAGCAGAGTTTCTTGACTTTATATTGACAAAGACAGAGAAAGGGACCCAGAGTCCCTTGGCCATGCATGACCTGCCAGAGTCACAAAGAGGTTTAGCAGCCCCTCTGATTTTCTACCTTAACTAGCAGCAGAAGCAAGTTCATATAAGAGAACAATGAAACACCATCAAACCAAACCTGAGACTGAAGTCCACCAGGAACAACTGGAGACAGACTTAGCTAGACTTGGTCATAGAGGCAACCAGCTCACAGTAACTCCCTATCTAAGTGGGTGAGGCGTGTAAAAAGGAGACAGAAAGTCGAAGTACATTCCCAAGGTCGCTCAAAATCCTTCTACAAAACCAGAAGAGAACTAAAACTGAGGCTCAGACCCGTTTTCAGTCTTAACCCTCAAATCATCCTTTGTCTCCTCTGCAGAGGCTCGGCAGACCAGCTTCCAGATCATTTGCAAACCCTAAATAGACTGTAGAGAATGGAAAATAACTTTCAGCGCAGAGAATATTGTCCCTGTTTAGCTAACAAGTATTGATTTTTCCCTCGGCCGTCCCAATGCAGATGAAAGCAGCTCAGATTTGGTTATTTTCTTTAATTCCCTGGAGCCAATCAGTGTTACTGATGCTATCGCCAGACTCCAAGGACTGATTAGCCTCGTGCTATTTAAAGTGAGAAGGGTGCTTACATCTCATTTTATTTGGGAGCAGTGGGAATTGTACGTTATGCAGGAAGTTTTAACTTTTCCTCCTTTTTATTTTTTGATTGTTGCTGTTGACAAAGCTCTCCCATGTGCGGGGACAGAGCTCTGAAAAAACAAGCTGTTGTCAGAGCAAGGGAACAGATGATGCCTTTGTTTTTCCTATAGATTTCTCTCTTTTCACAGAATCATAGAATCATTAGGGATCAGAAGAGATCTCTAAAGACTATCCAGTACAATTCCCCTACCACAGCAGGATCACCTAGACCAAGTCACACAGGAACACATCCAGGTGGGTCTGGAACGTCTCCAGAGAAGGAGACTCCACAAGCCCCCTGGGCAGCCTGTTCCAATGCTCCGTTACCCTCACCGTGAAGAAGTTTCTTCTGATATTTAGATGGAACCTCCTCTGTTCCACCTTGAACCCATTGCCCCTTGTTCTATCACCAGAATGAATCCAGATATCACCTTGAGAAGAGCCTGGCTCCATCCTCCTGACACCCACCCCTCACATATTTAGAGACATGAATGAGGTCACCCCTCAGCGTCCTCTTCTCCAAGCTCAAGAGACCCAGCTCCCTCAGTCTTTCCTCATAAGGGAGCAGTTCTACTTCCTTCATCATCTTCCTTGCTCTACCCTGGATGCTCTCCAGCAGCTCTGTGTCCTTCTTGAACTGAGGGGCCCAGAACTGGACACATTACTCTAGATGTGGTCTCACCAGTACACAAGTGCAGAAGAAGCTTTGCTTCCACTTCTGTCACTATTCCATCTCCCCACGAAATTCTGGAAAAAACTTATTGTCTTCCACAAATCACCTAGTAAAGCTCTTTCTCTGCCATTTCAGACTGAAGCAGCTCAAAGGGTTGTGACACAAGCTGCAGCTGAAGTTCTCCATCTGTGACTGAGTGAAAACAGAAAACAGTGGAGGAACAGTTAGTTTATGCATCACTTACTCCTTCTCTGTAGGTAGATCCTCCCTCTCTTAATTCAGATGCAGCCAGCACTCGAGCATTTGCCCACAGTCTCACCGGTTGTCCACATCTGTTAGGGAAAGGAGCTGCCTTGATTGAGATGACAAATAAAGCTGGTAATTTATCATCAGCTGCCAATAGTTTTGCCAGCTTTGCATTAAGCAAAAGCCCCAGAGTTTGCAGGCAGGAGAGTCACAAGGCATCGCTCCAGGCCTCACAAGTTGCACAGCTGAAGGCAGGAGCAAACTTCAGAGATTGCTACCATCTCTACAATTCCTTGCCTTTAAAGCCATCCCACTGGAAAGCCCATCCTGCCTGCTCACACAAAGCAGAAGTGCACTTCAGTCTTCTGGTGCTAAATTGAGGACATCTCAAGTAATTTCTGAATCATCTTTCAATCGTCAACTGGAGACATCTCAAGTGATGGAGGACTACAAACCATGCAGGTCTGTCTGTATGGCTGCAACACACCCCACCTCCACAGTATCCCTCATATTCTATCCAGGCTCATGGACCAGCCTCATTCCCTGCCTCTCCGTTCAAATTTTCCCCCTAAATGAGATACAGCAGCAGCACATGTATCCCTTGAGCTGGTTGCTAGGCTGTTTCTCACTTCAGTCAAGGGTACAATCACAGACAGGGTCATCCTGTAAGTGAATCCTTTCATCCCCCAGAGACAGCTCTCTGCTGCAGCAGCAGCAGTACCCTCATGTTTCTACAACATCCTTCAGAATCACAAATGTGAACCACAGCAGCAGCAAGGAGCCATCTAAATTCCATACCCACCACCATCCCTTCCCACAGTTGTAAATCTCTTAACAAAGTTACTCCCAGACACAGCGCAGGACACCAGCCTGACACATGCACAGTGTTGGGCCACGAATAATCAGATAGAGACAATCTCACCCAATGCACTGGAGGTTACCAGATTGAGCTGGGTCTGCCTCGCTGAACAGCCTGTAATCAGTGCAGACACCTTGCAGAAGGTGGCTCAGAGCAGCACAACCATCTCCCAGGAGCAGAGAGTTGCTCAAACACTGCAGTTAATGCTCTGCCCTTGCGTGGATTTTGTAAGCCCGTATGACCAAGGTATTTCTTGGAAGAGGAAAATTTCTGTAAGCAATAACTGAAGAAGTAACTGAAGCATGTAAGACCAGAGAGTCCAATAAAGCATCTATGAATTTTCAGTGCTGGTTTTTACTGGGCCCTGCTAGTTCTATTTGGGGATTCAGGACTAAGCAGACGCTCACTCAGAAATACTTGGCTGGCAAACACTGGTAGAGGTCATCTCAAGATTTGCAGCTGGATTTCCTAGAAGGCAGGAAGACAAGTTAAAGTACTCCAAATACAAGTTATTTTCACCTCACCTGGCATCTCTGTACAGCCCCCAGACGGTGCAAAATGTTGAGCACCAGGGGAACTGCACTGCTCTTTTAGAGCCAACACATCTCAAATGCTGAGCATGAAACTGCTGCACCTTCCCATCATAATAGGTCCTGCACTGCTCAAGCACTTGAGACCATACCAGTTGCAGCCTCACCAGGCTGGCAAACACCGAACTACACGTTTAAATGCAGATAAATGTAAATGCAAGCACTGAACCCACTCCTGTACATCACACCTCATCTTCTAACAGGTGATCATGGACAGCAGGCTTGATTCTCCGTGCTTTGTATTGACATTGCCATCCACACGAACCAGCACTACGCTGTTTTTCACACTGGGAGCACTTTAACCCTACTTTGTTTCAAAGGGACAAGTTTTGTCAAGCACAGCTATAAGTCAGACCCCAAACACTCAATAAACTAGTTTGGATCCAAGGCAGAAGAGGAGTAACTGCTAATGACACAAAGCTGGGACGAGTGGCTGACACACAAGAGGGCTGGGCTGCCATTCAGCAGGACCTGGACAGGGTGGAGAGTTGGGCAGGGAGGAACTGAACGAAATTCAACCAGGGCAGTGTAGAGTCTAGCATCTGGGCAACAACAACTCCAGGGACCAGTATAGGTTGGGGACTGACCTGATCAGCGCTGATCAACCTGAGTAGCATAGGAGAGAGGGAACTCGGGGTTCTAGTGGCCAGTAGGATGACCAGGAATCAGCAATGGGTTCTTGGGGCCAAGAAGGCCAATGGCATCCTGGGGTGGTTTAGAAGAGGAATGGTTAGAAGTTCTCCTCTCCCTCTACCCTGCCCTGGTGAGACCAATCTGGAATATTGTGTTCAGTTCTCAGCCACTGAATTCAAGAAGGGCACAGAACTGTTTGAGAGAGTCCAGCACAGAGCCATAACAATAATGGAGTGGAGCATCTCCCTAATGAGGAAAGGCTGAAGGAGTTGGGTATCTAGCTTGGAAAAAAAGAGACTGAGGGGTGACCTCATTAATGCTTATAAATATGGAAAGGGTGGATGTCAGAAGGAAGGAGCCAGGCTCTGCTCAGTGTCATCCAGTGATAGGACAAGGGGCAAAGGGTGTCAGCTGGAACATAGAAGGTTCCACATAAAGATGAGAAGAAACAGACAGACATAGACACACATTTCTTCCCAGTGAGGGTGACAGAGCACTGGAAGGGGCTGCCCAGGGAGGTTGTGGAGTCTCCTTCTCTGGAGACATTTAAACCTGCCTGGACTGCTCCTATGTGACTGGATCTAGGGGATCCTGCTCTGGCAGGGGGATTGGACTGGATGATGTTTTGAGGTTCCTTCCAATCCCTTACATCCTGTGGTTCTGTGAATTTGGAAAATCCATCTGAAGTCCAGAATGAAACTCTCAGCATGTAGCTGTTCCCTGCTGCAGCTGAGAGGGTAGCAAGCTCCCTGCTGCAAACCAGATCAATTATATATAAATTAAAGTACCTGCTGTGAAAACCCAAGAGCTTCTGGGACGGCTGCTATCACAGGCACTGCTGGGCTGCTTAACTCAGCTAAGCTCTTGCCTTGCTGCAGAGGGACACTGTCACCACGAGCTGTGGCAGCATGTGGATCTGTTTTCCATGTCCATCCTAGCCAGGCTGCAGAGATCTGACTCAGGTCCTAGGGACAGTTTATCAAGGTGCTGCCAAGGCCAAGCAGGGACCCAGCCAGGTTTAAGAGTGCTATGCCCTCTGAGTAACCCAGATCACCAAAAAGCCATTTCTGAGGCACTAAGTGATGTTTACACCACTTGATGTGGACACTGCACCATCCAGCCAAGGCAGAAGTACCATCTCCTGCTTGCTACCTGGGAACAGACCTATTTTGACTCCTTATGACTAAAACATTGTAGTCAATCACCAGGTGTTACCATTAAGTCCTAGTAAAACCCAAGTTTTGGGGAAAAAGGTAACTCTGCTACAGAGAGAATGAAGTCCAACTGTCAACCTGAACCTACCACACCTGCTAAATGAAGAACACAGGCAGGACTTTGTGCCACCTCCTCATCAATGAAAGGAAGCAGAATGGAACCCATTTGGACCACAACATCCTAGAATAACTTCAAGCCACTTAAAGTCTTCTTAGAAATCTGTGGGTCCTAAAGCAGATCCCACTACTGTGTATGGAGCGGGGAAGCCACCTACCTTGGTTTTGCTGAGTACAGCTTTGGGATGCAGCTCTGTATCATAGATCAGAATTTAAATCGTGTGATTTGAACCACTCAAAAGCAGCCCAGCATCGCTGTGGTATGGTTCCTTTTTCTTTTCCAAGCTCTGCTAAACAACTAATCCCTCAGCAGAACACCAAAGCTGAAGAATTCAAATATAAGGCACAAAACAACCTTGCAACACAGCCTTCAACTCGCTCCTCAGAGAGCAAACAAACCCAGCTTCCAGTTTTTCCTAACCCCACACAAAGCAGTAGGAGCCTGTAATGGTTTTAGACTCACACTCTAACCCATCACAGAGCTGTGCAACAACACCAGCTTCAAACAGTTCATGCTCTGAATCCAGAGGTGTGCTGCTGTGCCCACATTTCCTACAGGATCTTTTGCAGCCCCCATCCTCCCCATTGCTCACACTTACAGTGAGATCCTGACCCAGGGAATGAATCCAAAAGCAGGTCATTTTCCAGGCTTTCAGGATACCTGAGAAAATCTTGAGAAGATGATGCCATCATTCAGGAAGGACACCATATGCAGAGCTGTAGTTGGACTGACCCCAACTAACTATTAAGGCAAATGACCTTCCAAAAGAAAATGACAGACTTTGTCCTCTGCCTGCGATGTCACCCGACATCGCTCATTATTGCTCTCACCTTCACCTCTGCTTGAGGCAAGTGGTCACAGGCAAAGCAATGAGATGTTCATGACAACGTGATGAGTCACTGTCATTAAGGACCCTGTCACAGCCACAACCCTTGTGTCCCAACCCTGCCAGGATGAAAGCCCCTCTCCTCAAGCGGATATGGCTCTGCTGACCCCACATGCACACCCAGGCAGCGTTCAAGCCAGAGAGAACGTCTCTAAACAAAGCTAGGTCAGCTCTATGGTGAAGAAAATCCACTTGTCTTTAAAATCAATTTATATCACCAGCTGACACCACCCTGGGGGTTACAGTGGGGCTTAGAACAAGCCCTGATATGAACAAGGAGAGCACTAGCCCCAGAAAGCCCTCCCCTTCTGCCCAGGCTTACAGAGATGTTCCTGCATCCACAAAGCTGGTATTGACTTTTGTGCTATAGTCATAAAAAACCCTTGAGGAACAGGATCCTTTTTCTTCTTCATGTAGAGAAACATGAGCCACTGTCACTATTCCTTCACTACACGCACAGTCAACCCAGAGGAAGCTGAGGCACGTAGCGCTAACACAGGAATAACTGTGACAGAACAAATCCATACACGGAAATCCCAATTTTCTACCATTGTGTCTCCAGTTATTTAGCTCTGGTATCCAAAATGATGCAAGGTCGCACCGAGGCATTTCTGGTCTCTGGAAAGTGGATAAAGACACTCTGGTTGTGGTTCCTTTCATGTCAGATCTGGAATCACAGAATGTATTGGGTTGGAAGGGGCCTCTAAAGGTCATCTAGACCAATGACACCCTACAACAAGCAGGGATGTGTAGAGCTGAGTTAGTGGTTGGACTTGATGATCTCTGCCAACCTGAACGATTCTTTGATTTTGTGGGTTGAGCTCACACAGTAAACTTTCCCAGAGCTGGGTGCTGAGGACTTTTTTCCTTATTCTCCCCTGCTGAAGGCATAGAAATAGGAAAAAAAAGAATCTCTGAATTTCAAACTTAATTCAACTGAGATTGCAAGAGATTCAAAAGTCTGAAGAGAAGCTAAGCACCACTCACATCCCCCAAGAAAACAACGTTACATGCTTGTATCCTGAGAAAATGAGGCAGAAAGAAGCATCACTATGACTAGCATATGAAATATGTGAATCATGAAATCATCCAAGACCCTTGAGATCATCAAGTCCAACCACTAACCCTACTCTACCAAGTTCACCACTAGATCAGATCTCTAAGCACCACATCTAAATGATCTGTAAACAGCTCCGGGGATGGTGACTCTAGCCCCTCCCTGGGCAGCCTGTTCCAAGGTCTGACTACTCTTTCAGTAAAAGAACATTTCCTGATGTTCAGCCAGAACTGTACAGAACAAGATTCTGAAGTAGATCAGTAGATAAGAGTTAATGAAGGCCAAGGCACCATCTGTTAACCACAAAATGAAATTCTGCACACCAGTGGCAGGTAGCTCCCACCATCCCTAAACTATGAGGGCATGAGTCAGAATCAGCTCCATCTTCCCGTCTTCTGGCAGAAGTGAAACAAGAGGAGAGAAGGCCCTGATGTTACTGATGCAACATTACTGGTCTTGTTGTAAATATTAGTCCCAGGTGAGAAGCTGAAGCCAGCAAGTAAATTGACATCTCCTCTCCCTTGGAGAATCCCAAGCAGCAGGCAATACCAAACTCATTTGGCAACACTCCTCATTTGAGAGAAGTCCTGTTTTTAATGAGTTGTGAATCTTCTGCAAGGAAAGCTTGCTTTTATGGAGAGGTACTGCCTGCCATTAGGTTATCTGATCTATTGACCTTAAATCTGACACTTGAGCACTTCCAGCTACTAAGGGCTGGGGTTATTTTGAAAACAGCAGCTTTAACCGGAAGTTGTTTCTCCAGCAAACTACAGGTGTCTTCTGGTAAAGCATCTCAACTACAAAGAACTCATCTGGCTGGAGAAGCTTCTGTGTTTCAGAATATTAGCCTTCCTTCATGATTAATTAGTTCACTAAAGGCTTAATGAAACAGTATTTTTTAACTGCATGTAAACAATCTTCCTGGCATTATTGTTTCTTAACGTCTTTGTGCAGCTCAGCAAAGCCCTTCCTTGTGCCATCCCCTAAATCAGCAACTTGTACATTTTCTTTCTAAGGACAACAAATTGAATTAAACTGTCTGGGGAGCATTATGCTCTCGTGAAGTCTCACTGGGAATCTAATTTGAAATACTGACTTCTTGCAAGTAGTTCTCAATGCTTTTGTTAGAAGCTGAAGAGGGAAGCTGCATTTGGGAGATAGAAATTAATCTGTAGACAGTCACGGACTGACTCCAGTGCAATTCTAAATATCAAACCTTTTTTTCTAAAAATGAAGAGTAAAAATCTGGTTCAAACCCTTAGTAGGTTCTGCCTGAGGCAAAACTGGCTGCTCTCAGTTATACCACTCAGCTTAGGCGATGCCTATCCCAATTTCAAACCTCCAGGACAGATCAAGTGCTCTGAGGAGCAGCTGAGGGAACTGGGGTTGGTTAGCCTGGAGAAAAGGAGGCTGAGGGGAGACTTTCTCACTCTCGACAACTCTGAAAGGAGGCTGTAGTGAGATGGGGGTTGGTCTTTTCTTCCAAGTAACAAGCAGTAAAACAAGAGAAACCAAACTCAAGTTGCACCAGGGGTGATTTTGGCTGGATATAAGGTAAAGGTTCTTCGTCAGAAGAGCTGAGCCCTGAAAAAGGCGGCCCAGGGCAGTAGCAGAGCCGTTATCACCAGAGAGATTTGAAAGACATGGAGATGCTGTACCAAGGGACATGGTTTAGTGGTGACTTGGCAGTGCTGGGGTAACAGTATGACTCAATGACTGTAAAAGTATTTTCCAACAACCTGTGAATGATTCTGTGATCACTACTAGCGTTTGTTCTAATAGTATGAAAATATTAATGAGCAAGTATCTACCTGCGTAATAACGATGACAAGTACTGAAGTATGACAGTCAGACAGACAGGTATCTGTCTGTCCTTTATCTGTACAGCACCTATCCCATCCCACCAGGGTGTTAGCTTGGTCCATCAACCAATAATCTGAGTGCTGCCCCTTTGTCAAGGGGTAACTGAAGCCCAGAGATTTTCCATTGATGTCTCTCACTGGAGAAGAGATTAAGACCCCAAATAACCCCTCAGAAGTCTCTCCTTGTGCCTGCTTCAAGTGAGATGACAGACATTTGAGCAGACTCTGTTCCAACAGGAAAAGGGGGGATGGTTTTAAACTGAAAAGGGGAAGATTCAGGCTGGTAGAAGGAAGAAACTGTTGATGCTGAGGGTGGTGAGACCCTGGCCCAGGTTGCCCAGAGAGACGGTAGAAGCTCCATCTCTGGAAACATTCCAGGTCAGGTTGGATCCTGACGATCTGAGCAACTTGCCCTGGTTGAGGATGTCCCTGCTCACTGCAGGAGGTTGGAGCAGATGACCTTTGAAAGTTCCTTCCAATACAAAATGTCCTATGATTTCACGACTGAGAACTTTTCTACCAGACACTGGGGTCCAGGTGCCAGCACTCGCTCTGGAGAACTGACTGCAATTAATAAACAAGTCAAAGGAAAAAACCCAACAAACAGTTTATATAGAAGGTAGGAGAAAAAGCACCATGTCCAGCGCTCCACAGTCACAGCCCTTAAACAATAGCAGCACTGCAACCACCACAGACATTTCCTTTGAAACAGATTTGCTTGTGCTCTACTAAACCAGAACTGGCCTCTTTAGCAGCTGGCACTAAAAAGAAAGCGCCAAGTCATCTATTTCCACATTTGGGGATGATGAAA
Organism: Upupa epops; assembly: GCA_013397515.1. NCBI lineage: Eukaryota > Metazoa > Chordata > Aves > Bucerotiformes > Upupidae > Upupa > Upupa epops. Next base: position 176,542 of record VZRI01002290.1, on the reverse strand, counting down.
AGCCCTTGAAAACGCTCAGCACTTCTGCAATAATTATAACAGTCCTTGTTTTGGGAAAGTATAATGTATTCTGGTGAGCAGAATCACATCAAAGAGGAAGCTTGCAGACACTTCAAGGAGCAGAATATGAAGACATGCAGAGATAAAATTATCACCACAGTCACAAGTCCCTCTCAGGCAGGGATCTTAGGAAGGAGAAGCAGATAAGTGAGGTGTAGTGGGTATAGAGCTGGGGCTTGAGTTCTCATGACCTGGATATCTGGGTATGGTGTGGGCTGGGCTGGTGATGCAGCAGGGAAGCTCTCTGCAGGACTTCTCTACCAGAGGATGAACTACAGCTGTCTAAAACCCCAAATCGTTCTCTTGTGAAGTAGCTTAGAGCTGTCTGCTTCCTCTAGAGGACTCAAACCTGGTCAGCAGCCCCAAGACAAAGAATCACAGCCTTTTCAAAGGTCTCCCTGTGAGACTGCACCGTGGAAGTGCTGGGGAGAGGGCAGAGGAGGGCAACTAGGCTGCTCAGGGATCTGATGAGGAGAGACTGAGGAAGCTGGGGCCATTCAGCCTGCAGGAAAGACCACACTGCTCTCTACAACTACCTGAAGGGAGGTTGTAGTGAGACGGCTGTTGGCCTCTTCTGCCTAGTGACCAAGGATGGGACTAGAGGAAATGGGGTCAAGTTGTGCCAGGGGAGGTTCAGATTGGATCTTAGGAAAAGCTTCTTCCCAGAAAGAGCAGAGAGGCCTTGGAACAGGCTGCCCAGGGAGGGGGTAGAGGCACCATCCCTAGAAGGATTCAAAAAAACAGGCAGACATGGTATTTCAGGAGATGGTTTGGTTGTTTGGGGTTGTAGGGCATATGGTTGGACTTGATGATCTTGAAGGCCTTTTCCAACCTTGATGATTCTAATTCCTGTTTCATCCTCCACTTTACCTGGTTCTTCAGGTATCTGTGCTTGTCTGACACCCCTCACCTCAGTGAAGTGAGTGCATTTGAGATGTAGAGTTGTTTCTGCAGTTCACCTCTGTCTACAGCCCCAGGCTGGCCTTTCACAGGAGCTGAAATCACGGAAAAGTCAAAGGGATTCAGCTAAAACAGCTGCTGGCTGCCTGAGGTTTGGGAAGTTTGTCCAGGTCTTCACTGTTTAATTGGCAACCAAAGCAGACAGTCAGATCAGCCTCACCATTAACTACTCACAAATCTCACATCCCAGCACATCCCAGTCAGAGATGCAACATGAAAACTACATGAAAAATTACTTTTCTGTGCTGGACATGCTGGGGTCCCTCTGGGTCTGTCTAGCAGAGCCAGCAAAGCCTGACTCTTCAGGATTTCCCACTCCAAACTTCCCTCTTACATTCCAAGTCAGAGAACTGATGCAACAGAGCACTGGTACAGGCTGCCCAGAGAGGCTAGGGATTCCTCTTCTTCAGAGACATTCAAAACCCACCTATACATGTTCCTGTAGGATCTTCTCTAAGCAATCCTGCTCTAGTAGCAGGGTTGGACTAGATGATCCCCAGAATCCTCTTCCAGCTCCTACCATTCTGTAATTAGTCATGGCATTTACAGAATCTTAATACTAATAATTAATTGGGAGTCTAAAAAAAATAACCTGTAAGATAAATAACCCCAAGATCTACATCTATCTCACTTCAAACAGCACTGGGTTCAGAAGATACCGAGTAAGAACAAAGAAAACCATGCCAACAGAGAAGCACAACTGTCTTCCAAGAAACCATGTTAAATACAGCAAGGAAATAAGTTCTTGCACTGTTTTTCATCCACCTGAAGCCAGGATTTATCGAGAACAGTGTGCAGTTTCTCTGACGCATTTTCTCAGTGAAGTTTCCTACCAGAACCTGTTCTTTTCGGTGAAGAAGATGAAGAACTGGGGTCTTTTGCTGAACACCGAAGCTGGCAGCTTTACCCTGTTAGTTAACCCCAGAAGTCCTTTGCCTGGCAGGTTGCATGCAGAGACTAAAAATACACTGCTGAGACGGGGCAGCGTGAACTGATTTGAATCAGGGGAAGGGGAAAGGGAGCACAGAATAGGTACTTGCACAATTCCATAGACAAAACGCCCAGCCCACCCCCAGCCCCTTTCTCCAGATACTCAAGGGGTTTCTTTAGGGGTTTTACTCAAAGATTGGGGTTTTTTTAAGTACTTGTCATAAAATTTGAGACACAGAGAACTTGAGGTGAGGACGGCACAGTCCCAGTGCAGCAAACAAACATTGTTCCTCCTTCATGCTTGACCGTATTGTGGTGTGTGACCAGCACCAAGAGGAATCACATCTCCCACCCTCACCTCCCCAAAGAGCAAAGGAAGGCAAACCCAGGCTGCTGCCAGCACTCTGCATTAAAGCTGTGAAGCTTTCCTTTTCCTGGCAGCCTGAGTTGTGACTGCAATGTGTTTGTGAGACCCTCTGCTTGACTCGTGCAGTTTGAGGAACCTTTTAGACTGGGACTACTATTAAGAAAGGTTTCGCCATGTCCACTACCAGTCTTTGCTCTTCCACAGCAATCGTGGTTTTGCATCCAGCCACCCAATCCCATCTCTCCCCTGGAAAGTTCAGAGTGTTTACAATTGCTAGTCTGGAAAGATGAAAGAATAATGTTCGTGGTGATTTTCTGTTTCATTTTTGTCATTTTTAGGGAGTTAAATCAGCACAGCACAGAGTCAGATCATAGAATCACAGAATGGATTGGATTGGATTATAAGGGACCTCCAAAGGACAGCTATAGTCCAACCCCCTACATCAAACAGGGTCATTAATGACCAGACCAGGTTGCTCAGAGCCCCATATCCAGCCTGACCCTGAATGTCTCCCGGGATGAGGCCTCCACCATCTCTCTAGGCAACCTGTTCCAGTGACCTGCCACCCTCAAATTACAGAACTTTCCCACTTTTCCCTTTTCCAGGGCAGAGCCTGTGCAGAGCAAAGTGGCAGCACACAGATCAGTTTCTGCAGCCTGACTTGTGGTGTCTCAGCACCACAGGCTGATAATGCAGCAAAAGTTCTCTCAGATTCAGGATTTTCAATTTTAGTTCTTACACAAGAACCTGCCGAGGGTAAGAACTGTCCTGTTAACCCCGGGTGTTGTGTCTCAGGGACCCTTTAAGCACCATATAGACAAGGAGAAGCTGGACCATGCCAAATCCCTTTGAGGCCACATTGCCCATTCCAACAACTCAAACACAGCCCTGATCTCATCATCAAGCACAGGCCCTGCAAAGCCTGTCCTGGCTGGTACCACATGCAGCTCCATATTCCCCATCCTTCTCAACTTAGCACTACAGCTCTTCATTAAAATGAGTGTCAGTCTGCTGAGCCCAACCGGGCTGTTGCAGCATCCCACAGCAGGAGCAGCAGAGAGAAAAGACAGAGGGAGAGGGAGGAGTTCAGACCTGTAGACTGAAAATAAAAGAAAGATGCCTGTTTTCAGCAGTGACAATTCCTCCTTCATCTTGTTCTTCCCCATGAGCATCAAGAGCATCTTCTGGGTCACCTAAAACAACCCTTCCTCCACAACCCTCTTCTGCTCCAACATCCACCTGCTTCAACAAAGCTAGAAAACACAGAAGACAGTGCTGCAGGAGGCCTCAAGAGTCCTTTATCCTTCATTCAGCCTTAAGGCAGGTTCCTCTGTCTTTACCATGGCTGACAAACTGCCATCTGTCTTGCTTACAAGAAGTCATCAGCAGTGGCTACTCCACAGTCTCTTCTCAGTCAGTTCCACTGGTTCTTGTATTTTTCCCTGGACATGTCTCTCTTGACAAAAAGCCTAACTCCATTGCACCATCACAAGCCAAATTACATCTGGTCCTGCCTACAGCAGTCCTGGAGAACAGTCTCTCTTTTCCTTTGAAAGCTCTTATGATTCTGTAAAGCCTCACCCCTGAAGCCATCCAAAATCAGATTTGATGGGGCTCTGAGCAATCTGTTCTAGCTAGGTATGTCCCTGCTTGTTGCAGGGCGGTGGACTAGATGACCTTTGGAGGTCGCTTCTGATCATAGAATCATTAGGGATTGGAAGGGACCTTGAAAGATCATCTAGACCACCTAGACCAAATCTATTCTATGATTCTACATTCTAGGCATTGCTTAGTGCTGTCTCACATGCTCAAGAACTCTGCAAGCTCTGCCCATCAGCCCTCTGTCTCAGTGTTAAGGGGTTCCCTTAATACTCCTGAACAATTACACCACTAAGTGGATCTGATGTGCCCCAAAGCCTTCCCAGCACTCCCAGTATCAGAGGATTACCTCAGTCAATGATGCTCTGACTGTATGGCAGAGCACGGCTTTGGCCTGCTTTGGTCTGCGGCATAGGTGACTGCACATCACCCACCCCCTGACAGGTGTCACAGCTTTCAGAGCTCACAGAAGCAGATGGGATCAGCTCCATACAAACCTCTGAGCGCTATGTACTCAGAAAGCTTTTCACTGCAGACATAGGTCAGTTTAACACAGTGGGAGGTGTCTGTAAGTGGGAAGAAGCAAAGTTCATTAGCCAACACTTGACACACAAGGCAGGCAGTTAACCGTGTCCTAGCTCTTTCTTTGCTTGATGCCGTCTTCTCCTCCCTGTACTGAACTGTGTTGCTGAATGCTCAGAGGAAACCACAAAGACTGAGGAATGAGTCTTTTGAACCTATTACAGAAGATGAAAAGCAGGCAGCAGCTGCTTATAAGAAAACAGTGAGCACACAAGCTTGTGCAGGAAATGTGTTATGATATCCAACAAAGCAAGGCCACAACAGCCGTGGGATGGGTGTTTTGCCTGTTGGCTTTAAGGGGTGTTCTCATCCTTTGTGGTGACACAGGAAAGCTGTGTGGTCACAGGAGAAACTGCAGGAATGTGATGAACTGGGGTGAGGTTGCTCAGTCACCAGGCTGAGACTGTATCAGGAGGACTGACGACGAGAGTCTTTACTCTACATGGCAGCACCCAGAGACCAGGAGTGGGGTAAACATGTGGCTAGGTGCTGTGATCACTGGTGCAGCAGGCTTGCCTGTATTTACTGGTAGAAAAAAACCCAAAAGTGGAAAGCAGAGAGTGATGACCTTCAGCTATGCTGAAACTCCTTCATCAAGGAACTCAAAAATACAATTTCACATGATTATATGATAGCACCAGCTCAAAGAGGGACAGAAAGTACAAGGAAGTCATTTTTCCTGCATTTCTTACATTACACTCATAGCAGGCTCTGCCAACAGAAAGCAGAATGACCCAAAAGATGTTCAGCAACGAGTTTGAATCCCGGCCCTACCCCAGAATGACTGCGCAACCTTGGGCAAATTATTTCATCCATCCGAGGTGCAATCCCTCATCTGTAAGGTCAGGGCAACAGAGCTTCCTCCATGGCAGATCCTCAGAACTTCCCCGAAAGACAATGAGTCACTAAAGCAGCAGAGGCCAGTTTTCAGAGATGGTGTCTCCACAGCATCAAAATGGTCACAGTGATTACTGGTATCACCAGACTCCTAAGAAAAACAGGGACCTCATCAGAGAAGAGAAATGATCACTTCAATACCAAGCGAACTCTTCTAGAAAGAAGAGTAAATCAAGAGTTTTCACTTCCTGACTACAGCCATCCATCAGAAACTCAGTCTTCTAACTGGGAGCAGCAGAAGCAGCTGCCTTTGACCTGATACTTGGCCTTCAAATCAAACAAGCGACAACATTCCTTTCTCAAAGCGGGGCATTGCTCAGTGTTTCTCTGCCTCATGGCTTACTCATCAAAACAGACAGGCCTTAGGTAAAGCCATGTACTTCCTCAGCATTGCAGAACCAGTTGGACAACAGGCAGGAGTTGCTCACTGTCAATGCCATTGGTAATGCTTGTCACCAGCAGACACACTGTCCCTCTGTGGAACCATCAGCACCAGCACACACTCCCCCTTTCAGATGCCAGTAAGATCTAAGGAGCATATTTCTCACAAAGACACACATCTGGAACCAGTCCTGACCAGCTGGAACAGCTGCTTTGTATTTGCATCAATTCATGGGATCTTTTCATCAGCTTCTTCACCGCAGAGATGCGAGAGATTAAAAACCTCAAGCTCCTGTCTGTGGCTGTACCTGTCTTATCTCAGCTCTCTGGTTATCACTGAAATAATCACAACTAAAAAATAGAACAGAGACTCAAACTCTGCTCTGAGTGAAATCATCTGCATGCTCAAAATAAACTATGGGCTTAAGAGCTTTGCTGCACTAAGCCCTAAATAATGGAGGTGGGAAGGGAACAGAGCCCACAGCTACTACAGCAGCACCGTGAAAAGCTGAGACTTTGCATGAGCAACTCAGACAAGGCAGAGAATCCAAACATAACTGCCTTGACACATCCTTAATCAAGTCATAAAAAACACTGCAGAGCTCACAATCCTGCAGCAACACAGGCGAGAGCCTGGGACCAAGCGTGCTGTGAGCATGGCACACCAACCCACCAACCTGCTCCCACCTAGGTGGTGGTATAAAGGCACCCTGAGAGAGACCCTCTCTCTGATCATTAAGCAGCAAGAACAGAACAAGTGAAAGCAGACAGACATTCTCTAGTCTCGGGTCACAACGCTGTTGATATGCTTATCTACTGTGGAGGGGGAGGAAAGAGAACAAGTTGCTCATTTTAGTCTCTTTTTTACCATATCCTGGATGGCAAAGTCACAAGTTAAAAAAATGAGGACAGCTACAGTTTAGCTCTCAAAGAAAAGCAGAATCAAAGCATCTCTTTCCCTGCCTTCATCTTCCAAGAGCTCCCACGATATTTTCACTCCGCACAAGTCCTACTTCCCACCCCCCAGTGGCCAGAAACTGGTCCACTTCTTCGATGCGAAGCACATCATGGGTGAAAACCCTAAGGCACTTCAGCTTGGAGAACTGTTCACCCACATCTTACAGCTCTTAGGTGAATCAAATCAGATATGTGTGACTGGCCATAGTAATAGTGCAAAGCAGAGGAGGCTTTACACTGATAAACCTACAAGAGAACCTTTGAGCAGACAGACTGAAACTACCCAGCAAGGACTATCGTAGGGGATAAGGACTTCAGAGGTGACTTCTGCATCTATAAAGATGAAAAAGAAATCACTTGGGGAAGTCAGGGGATGGGAAAGCAAATTCTGTTGAAGCATCAGCACAGTGAGGGCCATCTCTTGCCAGATACCTGCTGGAACAACTTTACTCTGGGACCAGAAGTCAGGAGGTCTTTCAAGGCTCTGGTATTTCCAAACACAAACACTCCCAGCAGGGTTTTCAAAGTAGCACTGGGCCAGAATTTCAACAGGGGTTCAATCCAGTCAAAGATCAAGATGAAAGAGTGAAAATAGCTGGCTCCTATCTCTTGGGACATCTTACCCGTCATGCCCTGAGATCACTCCAGCAAAAGCTGCCACGTACAGTTCTCCCCAGCAAGAATATTGAAGGCATTTCAGTGAAATGAGCATGTGGCCAGTTCATTCGAACAGATGAGAACAAGATAAAATGGGTATTAATTCTAAAGGGAAACAGCCCTCCTTTCCCCATCTCTCTAAAAAATGCCTCCCAAAACCCCAGAATTTTCTTCCCAGCTACAAAACAGCATGTCTGGAAATACTGCAGTAATAGCTCCTCAGTGAGGCACTTAGACTCAAAGAATCATAACATTTGGAAGAGATCCAGAAGTTCATCCAGTCCAACCAACAACTCAACCCTACCCTATCCACGAAACGCTGTTCCCTAGAGCCTCATCTATTCATTTTTTTAATCCATCTAGTGATGGTGACTTCACCCCATGACTGGGCAGCCTGTTCCAACAACTGGCCACACTGTCAGAGAAGAATTTTTTCCTGATGTCCAATCTAAACCTCCCCAGCATGAATTGAGACCATTTCCTCTTCTGTCACTTCACCTGGGAGAAAAGACCAACTCCCACATCTCTACGCACTCCATTCAGGTAGTTGTAGACAGCAATCAGGTCTCCCCTCCATCTCCTTTTCTCTGGGCTAAACAACCCCAGTTCCCTCAGCCACTCTTCATCAGACCTGCTCTCTGGGCCCTTCAGTAGCTTTGCTGCCCTTCTCTGGACCCACTCCAGCATCTTAATGTTCTTCTTGTGTTGAGGTGCCCAAAACTTAAGCGCAGTACTTGGTAAGAGGCCTCAAGTGCTGAATACAGGGGAATGGTCACCTCTGTGCTCCTCCTGGCCATACTATTTCTGATGCAGGCCAGGATGCTGTCAGCCTTCCTCGCCACCCAGGCACACTAATGGCTTGTGTTCAGCTGCTGTTCACCCACTTGCACCAATACATTCAAAGAGGATACAAGAGCACAGATCATCACTAATGGTGAGCAAAACACATTAGATGCAACCCAATCCAGCCTAGACTGCATTGTGTTGAAGTAAGAAGAGCTCATCATTATTTCCAGCAATGTGGGATGTTATTTTTTCTGCTTTTTATGAGCTGCGTGGGATGAATGGGAAACAAACTCCTATTTCTACATGAACCTTGCACATTGCAGGGGTTGCCAGCAAAGGCAAGAGGCCAAGTGACTGCCATGGGGCCAAGAGCTAGCAGCGATGACTTTGGCCTTTCCTCATCCCCAGATCTACAAGGAAGAGCTAATTAACTGAGGATAGAGTGTGGTCCCGGGCCCAGAGCAGCACCCAGGGATTCAACTGCCTTCAGGCTCTGCTGCTGGTTAGCTGAAGCAGAGAGGGCAAAGCCTTTCATGTCCTTGTGCTTCCCTGCCCCTTTTCACCCTATACAGAGCCTGAGGAGCTACCCTCTTTTCTATGAGAAGAGCTGAAGCCATGGCCCCAGTCTGTGTAACAGCAGGGAGTGACCTACAATAAAGCATCAGACCCTAAAGGAAGGGAAAGCTGAGCCAGGCAAACACCTTCTTCCAGCTCCATCACTTAAAAACCCAGAACAGCAGAGAGCAGCTATGAAGCACTAAAAGAACAAATACCCTGGTGGGATGAGATCAGGAACAAGAAACCTTGTCTCCACAGGTAATTTTTCAACTAAGTTACAAGCAAGCAGAACTGCGGCTCTGAATGAAAGAGCCAACTCAGCTTCTACTAGAGCTCCAGTGCTGCCGTGCCAGCATAAATTTTAATAAAATAGCAATATAAATGTAGTCTTTTTACCTCTTGAAATGTTGCTGTATATGGAATGAGACACACACGCCTTTAAATAAGTCTATTCAAGCATTACGATGAGCTATTTTGCCCATGTAAGTAGGTACTCCATTACAGTAGCCTGACAGTGACTCAGGGAGCTGCCTTTCCCTACTCCGAGCCATAGAGCCACTCCACATAGTGATGAACTTATTTGTCAGATCTACTACTACTACAGTTTTTCTTTTTTTTGGCCTGTTAGTCTGTGCCCTCTATCACCTAACTACTCACAAAGTCACAGAGCAGAAAATCTTGATTATTTTTTTAAGGAATAGCCTCTTTCCTGTCTATCACAGCAATGATTTAAATCAAGATCAATGTGGGAGATCAAAGGTAGCATAAATACGTCACGTTCCTTGCAGATGCTGATACACCGTAACATAAACCAGCCGCTAACCAGTAGGAGAGGCTGAGAGAAGCCTTCCTTTGAGGTAGCACTTACCATGCTGTTGCTCTGCATTGATGAATCCAATCACAGGCAATTCCAGATGCACAAAGCTGGACTGGAAGGACCAACTAACTGAAGCAGTTCTCATGTTCCTTCATATACAACATGTATACAAGATGAATTCAAAGCAGCATAGAGTTGGTTAGGTTGGAAGAAATGCTCAAGGTCATTAAATCCAGCCATTAACCAACCATGGTCCCAAGGCCACCGCAAAACTGTCTCCTTAAGTTCCAGATCTACACAACTTTCAAACACAATTCAAACCCCTCTCTGGGCAGCTTGTTCCAAGGCCTGAGGACCTTTTCATAGATTCATAGAATGGTTCAGGTTGGAAAGGACCTTAAAGATCATTCAGTTATAATCCCCTTGCCATGAGCAGGGACACACCCCACTAGACCACGGTGCTCAAGGCTCCATCCAATCTGACCCTGAACACTGCCAGGGAGGGGGCAGCCACAACCTCCCTGGGCAACCTGGTCCAGTGTCTCAGCACCCTCATTGTGAAGAACTTCCTCCTGACTTCCAGTCTGAATTGCCCCTCTTCCAGCTTGAAACCATTAACCCTAGTCCTATCACTCCAAGCTCTTGGAAACAGCCCCTTCCCAGCTGTCCTGTAGCCCCCTTCAGGTTTTCTACGAACAAGTTTTTTTCTATACTTCCCCAGGTATAGACTAGAATCAAAGAGGCTCTACAAAGCTCCACCATGGCCTGAAACACTTGTAAGCAAGGTCTATACCACACAGATGCATCTTCATTAACCTGTTTTTAACCTATTTCATTTGATTACCTTTAAATTATGGTGCAACAGCAGTAATTTCAGAGTTAAGGAAGGAACTGATCTGCAAACAACTGGTTTGCAAAGTCTACCATGAATCAGGCATCACGAAAGACAGATGAGATTCCCATATAAATATTAGAAGAAACTTATTCACAGTGAGGGTAACGGAGCATTGGAACAGGCTGACCAGGGGAGTTGTGGAGTCTCCTTCTCTGGAGACATTCCCGACCCTGTGCGACTTGGTCTAGGTGATCCTGCTGTGGCAGGGGGATTGGACTGGATGATCTTTCCAGGTCCCTTCTGATCCCTAATCATTCTATGATTTTGCACAAACTTATTACCTCAAAGAAGTCAGCCCAGAAAACCCAGCACTGCCTTACTTACACTTCTGTGAGAGGGTCAGTATTCGAGAATTTGAAGCCTGGGGGGGTTAAAGGAAGAAAACAGCAGTTTTCAAACAAAAGTATCAGCTAGTTCTGCTTTCTGCTGACACACTTCATTTGTGGGATTTACATGGTAGAAGACTGCAGGAAGATGGTGCTGAGCAACACAAGACAAGCTGAGATCACCCCCACGGGGAATGTGCTGAAAAAACAGAGTAAAGGAAAGGAGAAGAGAGCATCACTGAGCAGAACATGGCTAACCTCTCCCCCTCATATCAGGCACACCAGTGATCTCCACTCTGAATGGGAAAGTGAGATACATTACATAAACGTGCAGGTTTTTTATATCCCATCTCATTTTCCTCAGCAACCCTTGGGCTCCTTATAGTACCAGCATCGAGTGCCAGGGAAACAGGAGAAAAGCATCTCCTGACTTTACCCCAAAATGTGGCAGAGAGGGGAAGGGATGCAAAGGCAAACAACACTGTAGGGAAGAAACTCCTCAGACAGGAAAGTGCAAGTAATGCTGCAGCTCGAGGCCATCAGCAGGAAAAGGAGCGGGACCTTCTAGCTACAAAGGTCACTTGGATCAAAGACTGCTCAGAGCAAACAAAGAAGACACCTGTCTTGATTGCCCCTGTGACAGCAAGCAGCCAGCCTTCACGTTCTGTGAAGCAGCAGATTGCTTCCAGGACAGAGCTGGCTTTTGTGCCGACATCACAAATTCAGTTTAGAGACCTGAAGTGGAACAGCTTGTTCTCCCATCCATATTTTTCACAACCACGCAGCCTCAGGAGCTGTCAGGCTGTCTTATGATGGATGGCCTTGTGCCTGCCCAACACCAGCTTTCGGGAGGACAGCAGGAACGATGAGGTTTTCACCTGGACAGCTGCAACCCTGAAGAAAGGATGGTACAGAACGAGTGGTTGTGGCCCTGTCTCCCACCCACATCCACTTTGTGCTTCATGCCATAAAGGCAAGAGCACTCAGACATCCCTTTCAGCTTCTTTATACCTCTGAAAGAAGAAGTCTTCAAGCAGGTGAATCTGCTCTATGGATTTGACAGAAGTCTACAAACACGTAGTAGCAGCATGATCATCACAGCTCTCAAGGTATTCTGCTTCAACACATAAAAAAGAAGTAAAACATACGTAGGGATGCAGCCCGGTCTCAGTTTCATCCCTTGGTCCATGAAACAACTTAACGTAACCAAAGAGAGGATTGTCTAGGCTAGTCTGGAAAACTATCACTGAGAGATCCATCCCTGCTCCTCTGAGCACTGACCCATCCTTCCTGAAGTGTAAGATAAAGTGTTGAAGTCTCAACCCAAATACTTCTTGTCCTTGCCTTCAAGAAAGACTGGTAACAGCTCGTTCCCTTCCTCCGAGGGTTCTGAAGACAAACACTATATTGAACAAGCCTGTGTCCCATCCAGCACTCCAGTAACCCAGAGCAGAGAATCATAGCATCATCAGGGATTGGAAGGGACCTCAAAAGACCATCTAGTCCAATCCCCCTGCCATAGCAGGATCACTCAGACCAAGTCCATATGGGTTTCAAATGTCCCCAGAAAAGGAGACTCCACAAACACCCTGGGCAGCCCCCTCCAGCGCCCCATCACCCTCACTGGGAAGAAGTTATAGAATCAGTCAGGGTTGGAAGGGACCACAGGATCATCCAGTTCCAACCCTCCTGCCATGGGCAGGGACACCCCACCCCAGATCAGGCTGGCCAGAGCCTCATCCAGCCTGGCCTTAAACACCTCCAGGGACGGGGCCCCAACCACCTGCCTGGGCAACCCATTCCAGGCTCTCACCACTCGCACAGTGAAGAACTTCCTCTTCACATCAAGTCTAAATCTCCCCATCTCCAGCTCTGCTCCATTCCCCCTAGTCCTGTCACTACCTGAGATCCTAAAAAGCTCCTCCCCAGCTTTCTTGCAGCCCCCTTCAGATACTGGAGGCCACAATAAGGTACCTTAGAGCTTCTTCTTCTGCAGACTGAACAGCCCCAACTCTCTCAGTCTGGCCACATAGGAGAGGTGCTCCAGCCTTCTGATCATCCTCATGGCCCTATCTCTTCCTTGACAGGATGTTCAACCATAAGGGTAGGAAAAGCAGGCTCCCTCTGTTCCCACAGGAGAGAGACAATCCCACCACACATCACCCCAAAGTAAGACTTGGAATATCACTATTTAAATAACAATGACAAGAGTAAGCAAAACTGGAGGAGATCTCCATGTGCTTGTCCAACCTGCTGCTCAGGCCAGGACCCCACATCACAGTTGGGTCAGGATGCTCAGGGCCTCATCCAGTCAACTTTCAAATGTCCCTGCAGATGGAGATTTCCCCAACTGATCCTTAATTCCACACTTAACCTGCTCTCATGGTAGATCCTCTCCCTTCCTCATATCCAATTGAATTTTCCTTGCTGCAGCTCATATCCATGACCTCATATCCCTCTGCTGTGCAGCTCTGACTCCATCTTCTAAATAGCACATCTTTAACTAACTGGAGAGTGCAACTACATGACAGGGTCTGTAGTGACAGAATGAGGGGCAATGGTGCAGATTTAAATTGCAAGTTAGGAAGAAGTGCTTTAGCAGAAGGGTGCTTGAACACTGGAATGGGTTGTCCAGTGAGGTGGTGGAGGCCTCATCCCTGGAGATACTCAAGGTGAGGCTCAGCAAGGCTCTGAGCAACCTGATTTAATTGAGGATATCTCTGATCACTGCAGGGGGGTAGACTAGATGACCTGTGGAAGTTCCTTCCAATTCAGGTGATTCTATGCTGTACCCTGTCCACCATGGTGGCCCTCCTGCATTTTCTCCTTTTTGGCAACCTCTCTTGAACTAGAGGGCAGAAGGTCCAAAACGGAGCAGTCCAGATGTGGCATCATCAGTGCTGAGAGGAGGGAATTAACTGCTTCCCTCACACCGCTGGCTACATTCTGCTTAAAAACAGCCCAGGATGCTATTAGCTTTCAATATGTTGCTTCCTGGGAAGACTAGGTCCTGCCCTCTTAAGGACTTCAAGTAACAAGTGGCAGGACAAGAGGAAACGGCCCCAAGCTGCACCAGGGGAAGTTCAGGTTAGACATTAGGAAAAACTTCTCCCTGGAAAGGATCCTTAGGCCTTGGCATAGGCTGCCCAGGGAGGGGGTTGAATCACCATCCCAGAATGGTTTCAAAGTAGTGGAGATCTGGAACTCAGGGTAGGGTTTAGTGGTTAGGAGTTGGACTCAATGCCCTTGATGTCTTTTCCAGTCTAAGCAGTTCTACAGTTCTACCTGCCCAGCCTGCACTGATGCAGCGGGTTGGTCCACCCCAGAGGCAGGATTTTGCACCTGTCCTTGTAAGTTTCTGCAGAGTGATTTGTTGAGCCCCACACTCCGGCAGCATAGCCCTAGTGCTGATCCCCTGGTTATTCCCTTTGATCAGAATTTCTTCTTTGACCAGAACAGTCCTCCTCATTTGTCCGTTCAGAGGAAGCACTCCCACAGGAACACCATTCCTCCAACAAACTGCTGTCTTCTGGCAACTGTCAGCTGGAAAATTCCCAGCTGGGTGTTGTGTGATGAAGCCACTGCTCACACTCGAGGTAGGTCCTGCCGCAGTTGGCTGCTCTTCACACTGCACTGCTTATTGCCCAGAACACATCAGTAAAAATGCCTGGCTGATACAGGCTGGAGAGGAGGCAAAGCAGGAGCATTCACTCAAAAATATGGATACCTTCCAGCAGCAAACCGATGCCTCTAAATCGTGATGGATGATAACCAAGTAGAGCCAACTTCTGATTGCTCTTGCACTAAAAGAACAGTACTGCTAACAAAAGAAACAAATGATAATAATTTGAACTTGGCTCAGGCTGCGGGGTCTTTCTTACAGATCAAAAAAAAAACCAGACATCAACTTGAGGGAGCACATCAATATATTAAGGCTGAAGTAGAGGACAGGCAAGTTTTTAACATTTTTGTCATCTAAATGTAGGATGTGAACACTGTGAGCAGTTAACAGTGAACCAGGCTCCTCAGCTTCAGAGCAGTCTTCACTACACATATTCTCTGGTCACTGGAACAGGCTGCCCAGGGAGGTGGTGGAGTCACCATCCCTAGAGGTGTTTAAATAATAAGCAGATAGAGCATGAGGCCATGGTCTAGGGATTAGGGAGATGCTGGGATGAGGGCTGTACTTGTTGATCCTGGAGGTCATTCCCAGCTATGATGATTCTATGATTGTAATCCAAATAATATTGTGTCATCTCCCAAAGAACTGCTGACAGGACAAGAGGAAATGGCCACAAGTTACACAAAGAGAAGTTCAGCTTGGAAATCAGAAGAAATTTCTTTACTGAAAGAGCAGTTAAACATCGGAGCAGGTTGCCCAGGGAGGTGGGGGACTCACCATCCATGGTGAGTAGGTGTGGCACTTTGGGATATGGTCATGGAGGTGCTGGACTTCACCTTAGAGGTCCTTTCCAACCTTAAAGGATCAGACACAAAACAAGCACAAGGACTTCTGAGTTTAGGTGACAAAACCAAAGCTGGGATGGATGTCTGGTTTTGTGCACTAGTACAACCTTAACTCTTCCCTGTCAGTCACACCAAGCAAAGGCCATACAAATAGAATGAGGATTCTTCAGCAATGAGACAGCAGACCAAAACAAATTGAGAAGTTTCATTCAGAGTGCCTTGGTTCTTTAACTCCTCTCCCCCACTTTCTACCTGTCCTAGCATTATACGATGGAAATATGCTGATTCAGCACTGCAAAAATAAGAGCTGTAACCTTGCGTCTGATAAGTTTTCTAAACACAGTGATATACCCCAAACCTGGAATTGAACAATGTCATTCACAGGATCACTAAATAAATCTGAAGTGTTTAGGTAGCTTAAGAACAAGAAGCCTAGCAAGAGCACAACTGGACCTACATTCCCTTGGCATGAGTCTAAGAACTTAGGTAACTAAGAAGCATGAGAGATACCAAACCCCCTCCCACAGGCAGAACCCCCAGTTTTGGGGCAAAACTGCCACACAACAGTCAGGTTTACCATTGATGGAGGATGGACTGGCTCTGCTGGCATGGGAGATTTGAAGAGAACCACTAAGCTGCAGTTCACCACAAGGAGGCAGACAATGCACTGCCCAGCTCAAGCAAGGTGACTGAGATACAGCCAGTATGAAGCTGGGGTGTGAACTCACCGTATCACAGGTTGGAAGTGACCTCGAAGATTTGGTCCACCCCTTTAAGCTAAAGAAATCCAGTTTAAATGAGATGGCCCAGCACCTTGAAAAGCTGAGCCTCTGAACTGTATGAAGTAGAAGAATCCACCACTTCCCTAGAAGACCATTCCAGTGCCTCACTGTTCTCACAGTGAAAAATTTTCCCTGGGAGTCCAACAGGAATCTCACCTGGAGCAACTTACATATCTTTTTTGTATAAGCTTGAAAGCTTTATCAGACAGCACCTGTGTTTTCAGAAGCACACTGGTGCTCTTTCCCTGCACTCGCTCTGGAGTATGAAAGCCTCCACTCAAATGACCGAACAAACCAATCAACAGAGGAAAAGTTATTTGCATGGTGGATTCAGTCTTCCAAGCCTGTCTCCTCTGTGGAGTTGGCATGCAGCCTGCCTACCACATTCAAAAATGAAAGATTGATGAACAGCTGTCCTGAGCAGCACTGAGTATGAAACAGCAGTAACCAACAGCCATAGGAGTCTAAAAACCACATGGAAATGGAGAAGTTCACATGAAGATACAGCTGAACTCCCTCAAGTTTGAAATTTCTCTCCACTGGAACTATGAAACTGTGTGTGCTCCTTCATGCTCAACACAGAAGTAGGTAAGGGCCAAAAGTTGCTGTCAGCCTTAAGCTGAGGTGCTGTGATTTGGTCTAGAAAATCCTAAGAGCAGACCTGGACAGGACCAGGCAGCTGTATCAGAGACTGAGCTGGCACCACAGAACATGAGATACACATGGCTCTGCTAGGCTTGACAGCATTGGAAAGGTCCTAAAGTCACTTGAGGTGCACAGAAGTCCTTCAAGTCCATCAAAACCATCACATCCCACAATCCACAAGCAGCAGCACTGTGTCCTCCATCACACAATGAAAGGGATCACAAGCAAAATGAGACAGGCATTTGTTTCACTAGCAGTCAAAAGCAGGAAACTTAAGTCAGCAGCAGAACCAGAGCAAAGACTGCTGAACAGATCACTGGAAAACCCCGTTACCCTCCTCCTCATCGCTATCCATGCTTCAGCAAATGATTTAGTGGAAATACCTAAGGATCAAAAATCACTAAATGCGCCATGAAAAGCCTGTACTACGGTGCTGTTGTGCTGTGTCAACATGATAGAGATAAAATGTACAAGAAAAAAAAACTCTTCTTAAAGTAAAATCACAGAATCACAGGAGTTGGAAGGGACCTCTAGAGATCATCTAGTCCAATCCCACTGCCAATGCAGGATCACCTACATTAGGTCACACAGGGATGCATCCAGGAAGATTTTGAATGCCCCCAGAGAAGGAGACTGTACAACCTCTCTGAGGAGCCTGTTCCAGTGTTCTGCTACTCTAAGTGCTCTCACCGGCTACATTACTTCACCTCCAAGTAATCAAATGTGGATATAATTTTGCTGTTTGTTAAAATGAAACAGTTCTGTCAAAAATAATGATTTCTGCTCCAAGCCAATGAGACTAATCCAGCAATTCACGCACCAGGCAATCCACTTCATTACTGCTCTAATAAAAAATGATTTCACGGATTCTTTTTTCTGCCTTCCTGGAGAAGGCAGCACACTGGTGATTACCTAGGATTATAGCAGTGCTCATTCCATTAAGCAATCCATTTCACAAGGCATCTATGCTTTAAGCATGCAATTCTGTAAAAGGTCTGATTTCCTTGGAATTAAAGAGGCCCAAAGAATGGAAAGCACAGGCTGGGAAGTTCCCATTGATTGGAGTGCCGACAGGGCCAGAGAATTCAGACCCTGCAAATATATCTCTGCCAGCAGCGACAGACAAGTTCTGCTGAATTCCATGGAACTGAGCAGGTGAAATTTGCTTTTACCTGTGGAATCACCATCAACAAGAACCCTGGTCCTATCATCCAGGTATGAAATGCAGATGTTGTTGCATATACCATGGCAATAAGCAGCTCAGATTTGTATTGTCAGCAGAATGGGACACACCACACTAAACAAGGCACTGCTTCCCTGTTTGCCTTCACTTCAGAGCACAAGCAGCCAAACACTCCCACCATCCTGAAATCACTGCAGGTCCTCACACTGGATCTTAGGAAACACTTCTTCCCAGAAAGAGGGGGGAGGCCTTGGAACAGGCTGCCCAGGGAGGGAGTGGAGGCACTGTCCCTGGAGGAGTTCAAGAAAAGGGTAGATGTGGTGTTTCAGGAGAGTGTTTGGGGGTTGTAGGGTGGACAGTTGGACTTGATAATCTTGAAGGTCTTTTCCAACCGTGATGATTCTATGATTCTAAGCATCAGCAGCTGATGGACATCGGACCACAGGAGGGACAGCAGTTTGGTTGCCGCTAGTCACCCAGGAGAGTGCAACAGGTATGAGGAAAGCAGTCTCTGAAATAAATTCCAGGAATAAATTCCACACAGGAATATTTATAACCACTGTTCACTGCTGTCAGTCACTTTTTTCCACTTCTTGAATGCTCAATAACAAATCAAACCCGTGCAGAGAGGTGCTCCTCTTGGATCAATGTGCTGATCTGAGTCAGCCTCTATAGAGCAGAGCAATAAAGCTCCCACCAAAGGGCCCAGCACTAGTAACGATTTTCTACTACATTTTATCCCAATTCAGTTATTTTCTAGATGTTTCTAGTAATTTTCTTAACTGGGAATATCACAAAGGTTTGTGTTGACCTTGTTATCTGTTTTACAGTCTAGAAGAGATTATCCACACCCAGCAGTTAAAGAATCTTCCTAAAGACAGACTGAATTCATCTCTGATAAACAAACCTTTGGTTAACATTCCAGCAGGAGTAAAAGAACCTCTCTGAGGAAGGCTGATTGATTCTCCAAGGCATTGATTCCTGCCTCACATATTTTTTGAGTCTGTAATAAACACGGCTGAGAGCCAGAATCCAGCAGCTGTAGTAATAGGATGCAAGAGAAGTTACTATAACTAGCAGACGATCTGATCCCATATTTGAATTCTCTCTCGTGTACCCTTGCCAAACCACAATTAAATACTAGGAGGTGAAAAAAAATCTACTTAATACACCCCAAATTCTTTCACACCATTATAAAGTAGAATTCAAGGGAGTCAGTTGGAATGAGGATCAAAACAAAACCTCTGTCTGCATCAACCCAAATTGACAGCAATACTGTTAAGGGGGAAAAACACCAGAGAAAACCGGAGCAAGCCTTAATTTACTGCTGAATCTTTCAGTTCTGCTTCCTTCTTTGGCCTTCCTCGGGAAGGGCATGTTTTATTTATGACCAGAAGAACCTATCCCTGAAGGGCACATCACACCAAGCTGATCTTTCAGAGGACAAAGTACATTTAGGATGAACTTAGTCTGCTTCAGATTGCTGGAATGTGAAATGAGCCCATGTATTTCTATTGGGTTCTTACTTGGTTGTTGTGAAGGAAGGAGCAGGCTCTGCTGCTAGAATTAGGAATGTTCACCAATATTCCTTTCATCATTTAAGGCTTCTTACACACAAAGTAATGATAGAATCCAGAAACACAGGAGAAGTTTCCTTTACTGATAATCTAAAGCCCTGCAAAAGAGCTGAGCAAAACCAATTTGAATTCCATGTACTTGCCTTTGCCCAGTTTCATCCAGAATTTAAAGAGGCAAATGATTGCCAAAGGCATCCAACCAATGTTTAAAATAACAAACTAGTAAAATGAACCCACAGAACAAACACAGGTGCCTCTACCCTTATAAACACAACCTCACCTCTAAGTTTCTGAGCACTTCAAGTTCTTTAGTCAGTTGAGAGAGTTGTAGTTATCCTGCCTGACAAGGAGAAGACTCCAGGTCTACAATAGCTACCTTCCAACCCCAGAAAGGTTCTGTCAGAAGGCTGGGGGAGAGTGTTCATAAGAGCAGTGAACCATAGGACAAGGGGTCATGGTCTGAAGCTGGTAAAGGGCAGATTTAGGTTAGGCATCAGGAAAAGTTCTCTAATCTGAGGGTGGGGGATCCCTGGAACAGGCTGCCTAGAGAGGTAGTGGAGGCCCCATCCCTATAGACATTCAAAGTCGGGCTGGATGGGGGCTCTGGGCAATGCGGTCTAGTGAGAGATGGCTCTGCTTGTTGTAGGGGTTGGACTAGATGACCTTTGGAGGTCCCTTCCAACTCAATATATTCTGTGATTCTAGGAAGGGGTCTAACTATGCTAGACTTCGTGGAACAAGTGCTGCTCAGCTTAGGAACACATTTCATAGGAACGATGCTCCCAGACAAAGCACCTTCCTGTTCCACCACTGAAGACCACACAGTAGCCTTCTCCTCACCCCAGCTTGCATAACCAACAGGGGCAGTGGGCACAGACTCTTGAGCAAGTTGAGATACTAATCTCAAAAGTACAGAGCTAACAAGTGGGTAGCTGGAGAGTGAATGGGCTCTACTGGAGGACAGTCAAAAGATTTCAAGTAGCACCGTCTGCACCTATTGTGGTGGAGCTCTTCATCAGCAAGGACCACAGCTAAACAGATATTACAAGGTTTTAGCTTCTATTGCTCCACAGTGAAAAGATGAGTATGGAAGGAAGGATGACAGGATTTTCCTCAGTTCTTCAGTTCATTTGTCTCCTGCCTGGAGCAGATGAAACCAATCCTACCATTTGCTGATGACTAAGTAGTTCAAGGGGAATAAAAAAAAAAAGGCTAAGGATTAGTGCTATGAAGTCGGCCCTTCTGGAGCTAATCAAATCTTATTTGCTCTAATTTGATCCTTATTACACTTTGCAAGGAAGATTTTCCCCAGGCCACTTAAAAAAATCCCCTTTGCCATTCTCATTGTTGTGTTGTTTGTAGGAAGAGAACACATTTACATACAAAGAGCAAACTATCTCCAGACTTTTCAGCACCCCTGAGATGCTGTCTGTACTGAAAAGCGTCTGAAAGACAGACAGCAGGACTGAGAATACCTGCTCATGCCCAAAGTGGAAGTTTTTGTTTAGTTCTTTTGAGTGTTTGCTCATCCCATTAGAGAACTCCTACCACTTGTCCTGCCAGGACAATCATGCTGAGTCAAACATTCACTCTACAAGGTAGGACTCCAGGCTAGAAGGTTCTCCTGATACTTGCACTGGACTTCACCTCCAACTTTCTCACCTTTATCATTCATCAGCCACCTCATTCCGTCCAGGTGCTCTGCTCCAGTGAGACCCAACTGCAGGGCTGGGTCCAGCTGTGGGATCCACAGAGACCTGAACCTGTTGGAGTGGGACTAGAGGAGGCCACAGAAATGACATGAGGGCTGGAAACCCTCTGCTGTGAGGCCAGGCTGGGACAGTTGGGAGTCTTTGGGGACAACTTAGTGCAGCCTTTCAGTACTTAAAGGCACCGATAAGAAAGCTTGAGAGGGACTTTTTACCAGAGTCTGTAGTGACAAAACAAGGGGCAACAGCTTTAAACTGGATGGGGGTAGATTTCAATTAGATTTTATGAAGAAATCCCTCACTGTGAGGGTGGTGAGGCACTGGAACAGGTTGCCCATAGAAGCTGTGGATGCCCCACTCTAGGAAGCATTCAAGGTCTGGCTGGATGGCACTTTGAGCAACCTGGTCTAGTAGAAGGTGCCTCTACTCACAGCAGGGTGGTTGGAACTAGGTGATCTCTGAGGTCCTTTCCAACCTAAGCAATTCTATGATTCTACAGTTTGATCAAATGAGAATGGGTTGATTATATTTGGACTTGATGGTCTTAGAGGTCTTTTACAACCTTAATGACAAACAAAGCAGGTGAAAATTAGAAACAAAAAACAAAACCACAACACAAATTCAGTGTTTCAACAACAGCAGTGATACTGCTAGAAACCCACTGTGCTGGGTACTAATTAAAGACTGCTCATTTGCTAGTTATTTATAAAATGCAGCTGTTCCACAACACAAACACTGAAATTCTGGAGACATTCAAAGGTCCCTTCCCACCAAGCTCTTAACTGGAGCAGTACCAAGCCCACATGGTCAGCTGTCCATTTACACTGCTGAATGTAGAAAACCATGGGTGAGTTTCTGCCATTCCCAGGGTCAACCCACCCCACTACAGCACTACCTCTAATGAATGTTCCCCAGATGAACCTCCCAAACTGCATCCTGAAGGACATTTTCCCATAATATAACATTTGTAGTACACTGCAAAATGTCTACCACCCTTGCAATGCCCATTCACACAGTGGCTGTGAGGGTTCAGTTACTTTTACCTCCAGCTGGAGAAGCAAGATGCAAGGAACAAGGACATTGTACCTTGTAGCTGCTGCAGAGGTTAATACCATTGCAACACCAGTCAAATCAAAGAAGCCCCTGGAGCACTGAGTTTCTTCAGGTTCCTTAGCTTTGAGTGCAGAGCAACAGAGGACAGATTTTAAAGCTCTCTGTAGAAGCCAGAAGAGAAGACTCCTCAGGGACCTTATAGAGACCTTCCAATCCCTGGAAGGGGGCTGTCAGAAGGCTGGGGAACACTGTTCACAAGGGCAGAGACCAATAGGATGAGAAATCACGGTTTAAAGCTGGAGAAGGGGAAATTTAGGCTGGACACAAAGAAAAGGCCCTTTAATCTGAGGGTGGGGGATTCCTGGCACAGGCTGCCTGAAGAGGTAGTAGAGGCTCAATCCCCACAAACGTTAAAGGTCAGACTGGATGGGGCTCTGGGCAACTGGATCTGGTGAATGATGGCCCTGCTTATTACAGGGTGGTTTAGTCTAACTCACCTCTGAAGGTCCCTTTCCACTCAATACATTGTATGATTCTGTAATTCTGTATCACAATCATGAGGGCAAGCAGAAGCCCACTGCAGCAAATGATTCAACAGTCAAAATTCAAGCATCCAACTTCTACAAACAAATAAGAATTAATTACCACAAACCATCCCCAAGATGCCCAAGGCAGTGGAGGAGTCACCATCCCTGGAGACATTTAAGCAGTATGTGGACCTGGTGCTTAGGAACATGGTTTAGTGACGGGTCAAAGCTTAGACTTGGTGATCCTAAAGGTCTCTTGCAGCCCAAGAGATTCTGTGACTGAAAAGCACCAGTTATTTTTCCTTCAGTAAGTTACTGGTATCCCATGAACCGCAAACTTTTTCTCCTCTCTCTCTCTTAAAATGAACATTTCTTAGGCTTTGAAGCATGAAATAAGTGAGCCCCATGGAGAACAGTATTTTTAGCTCCCAGGATCACATGATGTGCCAATGGCTTCTGTCAAGATCATCAGTCTTGCAAATTTAAATTGATTGAAGTAATAAGAGTGCTTGGCAAACACAGCAAGTTGAAACATAAAAGACCAAAACTTGTAATCAGACAGCATGAAGTAACTGCAGCTCTCCCAGTCAAACTCCTCAACAATTCACATTAGCAGTACTGGGGAAAAGCTTCTTGTGCTGCAGAACTATAAAGCATTTTGAGGCCTCTGTTTTCATTTTAACATATTTTTCTGTCATCACTCTGTCCTTCCTTTCAAAGTGTTTAAACAGATCAGTCTCATCCGCATTAAGAACTAACTAATTCAGTGTAGCACAACAATTCCTGCTACAGACAAGCAGCTGGATATTTGGACTTGTGTTTGCTTTATTTGTATCCTGGATAGATGAGCATTGCAGCATTGAAAACAGGAAAAAACACATGAAATACTCCTACAAGCCTGGATTTATAGTGATCAAAACACAGACAGATGAAGAAGTTCAGAAATACTCCCCAGGAGTGTTGCTTTTTTCTCATTGTGATCAGAAATCAGAATGAAAACCCAATGGACAGAGATTTTCCATTCCCATGAATGGTTGTCCATCGCCATCCTGACTTAGGATGTCCATACCTGCAGAGCATCCCTCAACACATACACACACACACAAGCATCCCTCCTGCCAACACCAAAAAGGATTAAGGGCACGAAATGCTGAAGTACCTGAGAGTGACAGAAGAACTTGAATTGGTTGAGGTCAGTGGAGTTATAAATGGAAAATCTGCATGGTTTTCCAGGATTTTATATTTCTTGCTGTTTTATCAATATTTTTCAATGGGGAAACTGGTAAAGCGGGGTTAATGGTCAGATTTGATGATTTCAAGGGTCTTTTTCAACCTGAATGATTCAGTATGATGCACTAACTGAAACACAGATGTGTTTAGGGAAAGACAAGCAAACAGCAACCATACAAACCAAATTTTCTCAACAGCATCAGGATAAATCAGCAGTTTCAGTAAAATCTGTGGGTTCTCAGTGGGGTAAAAGATGTTGAAAGATCTCCCCTGACTGCCACTGTTGTTCTTAAATTATACTGACAAAGGTAACTAGAATTTCCCATCAAAGCTAGTCCCAATATGAAAAATCAAAACTTCATTTGCTGATACAGTCTCTCAAGTACAGCGTGTAATTATAGCTGAATGTAATTGCTAAAAGTAGGTCTTATGGGCAAACCTCACTGATGATGAGCTTGAGCTAGGACACACAGCAAGGATAGTGTTAGAACAAGCCTGGGCACTATGAAACAGTTTGCACGTGCTCACAGGACTAAAAACAATTGTACTCCCTTTTCAATTGATTGATATCTATAAATACTCACTTGAGCTTGAAATGACTTTCCCCTAGGCAGGAACTGACCAATTTGTGTCCAAACATGGGAGGCCAGGAGCCAGACAGTGAGTTCATGGCAAGCTTGAGGCATAAATCTCTACATTCCCTTGCTAAAATCCAGAGGCCAAGTCCAGCTACAGCCAGAGACTAACCCTGGCTCTCTAAGGATTCCTGACAGATAAAGAAAATCCAACTGACTGCTATTCTACAATTTAAACGCATTAAAATTATATAACATACATGCCTTGGTTTATATATTGGACTGGATAATAAGGTTATCTATCTGTATACAACACAGTGCAAAAACAAAGGTTTGATTGGGCAGCCTTAACTGTCCCCTTCTGGCCTTCAAAACATCCATCAGACTCAGGGCTTCAGGAACCCACACACAGAACCAGCTGATGCAGCTGGTCAGTCAGTCAAGGGAGTCAAGCAGCTCCCTGGTTCAAACATCACTGCAATCTAAAGATGTCCCTGGTGGTAGTTTAGGATTCACAGTGAGCAGGCTGCCTCCAAAGGAAGTATTACAGCAGCATGGTTGCCTGTGATGCTTTGGAGATCTTTCTCAGCTTGTGTTCCTGTCAGGTAATTTCCAATCCTGCTTTTCTTTGACAGCACCATGGTAAATACCGTACCAAAAGGGGTGAAGCTTGAGCAGTTTGCACTAAAGGCTTTCAGCTGCTACTTTGAGGTTTCGTATCTGTACACCACAAGGAACAAACATGAGGGAGATCTCCAGAGCCAAAGTACTAGAGAAAATAATTTATTGAGAAGTGGTTCCATGGTTCAGAGATCCTCCTCAAAGGATCAGTGGTACCTAGAGGCTTCACTACTTCTTCAGGTCCCAGATGACTGGAGGTTGGCCAATGTGGTGCCTATCCACAAGAAGGGACGGAAAGAGGATCCAGGGGACTGCAGGCTTGTCAGTCTGACAGTGGCTGGCTGGGTTATGGAGCAGATTCATCCTGAGTGCCAACCTGTGGCAGGTACAAAACAATCAGGGGATCAGGCCCAGCCAAGCATGGGTTTAGGAAAGGAAGGTCCTGCCTAACCAACCCGATCTCATTCTATGACTGGGTGAACTGCCACGTGGATGAGGGGAAGGGCTGTGGATATGGCCTACCCGAACTTCAGCTAAGCCTTTGACACATTCTCCCACAGCATATCCTGGAGAAGCTGGCAGCCCATGGCTTGGATGTTAGGAAGCCCTTCCTCATGGAAAGGGTGATCAGACACTGGAATGGACCGCCCATGGAGGTGGTGGAGTCCCCATGCCTGGAGGTGTTTAAGGAAAGGCTGGATATGGCATGTAGTGCCCTGGTCTAGCTTAGTGTGGTGATGTTAGGTCATGTGCTGGGCCTGATGATCTCAGAGATTTTCCAGCCTCAGTAATTCTGTGATTCTAGGTGACAAAACCTTTTCTTCCATATGCTTCTGAGCCACACACCACTGGTAAGTTATATGTGTTAGATGTGGTTGAACTAGATTTGGATGGACCAGTAAGGAATTCCCATGGATGAGAACACAGAGCTTTTATTCATTTATTGTGTTTTCTTTAATGTGTATCAGACTAATGAGAGGAGTAAAATCATTACTAGCCATCCACAGAGCTGGAAGAGCTTTACATTGCTCTTTACTAGCCACTTCAGGAACTGCTCTAGCCACAAGAACTGCACATTCTATCTTCTTAAGTTTGAATCACTCAGTGACACACACACCTCCCTCCCCTCCCCCCCAAACAATTAGGCTCTTCTTACAATCACTGGCTCAGGTTGGAAGGGACCTCAGAGATCATCACCTCCAATCCCCTGCCATGAACAGAGATGCCTCTCAGCCAGACTTGGTTGATCAAGGCCTCAGTCATACAATCATAGAATTATAAGGGATCAGAAAGGATCTTAAAAGATCATCTGGTCCAATTCTCCTGCCACAGCAGGATCACCTAGACCAAGTTGCACTGGACACATCCAGTCAGGTCTTGACCATCCCCAGAGAAGGAGACTCCACAACCCCCCTGGGCAGCCTGTTCCAATGCTCTGTTACCCTAACTGGGAAGTAGTTACTTCTGCTATTTATATGGTTCCTCCTCTGTTCCAGCTTGCACCCACTGCCCCTTGGTAAGACCTTGAGAAGAGCCTGACTTCATCCTCCTGACACCCACCCCTCACAGATTTACAGACATGAATGAGGTCAACCCTCAGCTTCCTCTTCTCCAAGCTCAAGAGACCCAGCTCCCTCAGCCTTTCCTCATAAGGGAGCTGTTCTACTTCCTTCATCATCTTTGTTGCTCTATGCTGGACACCCTCCAGCAGCTGTGTGCCTTTCTGGAACTGAGAGGCCCAGAACTGAACACAATACTCCAGATGCAGTCTCACTAGTGCAGAGTAGAGGGGGAGAAGAACCTCTCTCTATCTGCTAACCACCCCCCTTCTGATCCCCACCCCAGGATGCTGTTGGCACTCTTGGCCACAAGAGCACATTGCTGGCTCATAGTCACCCTGCTGTCCACTAGGACCCCCAGGTCCCATTCTCCTACACTGCTCTCCAACAGGTCAGTCCCCAACAAACATGGAGATGCTGGCCTTGAACAGTTCCAGGGAGGGGGCAGACAGAGCCTCTCTGGGCAACTGATTACAGAGCCTTTACACCCCTGTACTAAAGAACATCTTCGTAAAATCTAGTCCAAACTGCTTCTCTCTGTTTCAAATCATTTTCCCTTTTTTTATCACTAGATCCCCTTGGAAATAGTCCCTCTCCAGCTTTCCTGCAGGCTCCCTTCAGGTATTGGAGGGCAGCTAGAAGGTCACCCTAGAGTCCTCTCTCCCCTAGGCTGAATAACCTCAGCTCCCTCAGCCTATTCTCAGAGGAAAGATGCTCCAACCCTCGGATCATCTCTGCAGCCTCCTCTGGATTCATTCAAACAGTTCTATGCCTTTCTCATGTTTGGGACACTGGAACTGGATGTAGTATTCAAGATGACATCTTACAAGAGCAGAGGGGAAGAACCACTTAGGTTGGAAAAGACCTTTAAGAGGATCAAATGCAATCATTTACCCAACTGTCCCAAGCCCACTAGCCAAATAACCAAATTCAGACTGCACAGAGAGCAGACCACACTTGTTCAAAGGTAATTGAAATTCCAAGCAAAGCACTCAAACTCGTCTCTGTTTCTGCAGTATTTGTGTATCCAAGGGCTGGGCAGCACTCTGTAAACCAGGAATAAATTCCTAGGCTGTAAAGGAGACACTCCAGCCTGAACCCAGGTTCATGAACAGCCACGTTTCATATCTCAGAGGGGAAGGTGACAGCTTAAGGAAGAAGTATTTTAAACAAAGCGTTTTCAGCCTGAGCAAACTCTGTGTATTCCGCATTTAAAAACTAACCTGACTGTCCACAGGAGCTTATGTGTCAGCTGCTCAAAATCTGGGCTATAAATAGACTCCAGCAGCCTTCTGAAAAGCATTGAGACATGAGAATTGTCAAACACAGACAGAGCACCTAAATATTCAGGGATCTTATTTGGATCTCGCTCACACAAGGTATCCACTGGCATAATGCAGTGTTTTAGTGGGGATCACTATCCTATGTTTCTGTCTATTTTTAATCCTTGTGATCAATTATTAATGTTACATGGCATGTTGAAGATAAGAACGTATAGCTGTTCTAGAAGAGTGCATATGACTGCCTTTCTTGCTTTTCCAGACAAAAGAAAAATCACAACAATACAGTCTCCTCCAACTTCAAACAATAGTCCTGCCCTCCTGCAATCGCTAAATTAACGGTGCTGCTATCGCTTTGCAACGGTACATGGCAGTAAAGATTGTTAGTTAGGCATTTGATTTTCTACAAAAACCTCAGACAAACATACTCCATGAAGCAACAGCCGAAACCTGAACGCATCCCGAGCAATCTGCTCTCACAGAGTGATTCTATCCAGTTTGCTGATGAGGATCTGCAAAATGATCACTGAAGGCGGCAAGAGACTACAGGCATAGTGCTGGTGGACGAGTGCCTGCAAATAACTACCAGCCAAGACCAAAATGAACTCAGTTTATGCACCAATAAATGCAGGCTATTTGCAAGCATATTCAAACAAAACACAGCAACGGAAGACAACAGAAAAGGACCAAGAGCTCTCTCTGCAGCCCTAACTCAAGGCAACATTCCCATTAACATCAATAGTTTTGCCTGAGTTAGGGCTCCAGCTCTAGAACTGTAATGACAGCTGAATAACCAACCCACAACAGCTCTGCCAGCAAAACAGAACCTCTCTCTACGTTATGTGAGAGAGGAAGATTTTTCTTTCCATTATCATCTCCTCTGTTCCCCGTGACACCACAAATGCTCTGTACCCACCATGTCTGGGCAGTGTAGAAGTCACAGTGGGTTTGTCACCAATAAGCAAAGTTAGTGAGCAAAGAAGTTTGAAGCTTTGATTCTGAAAGCAGCCTTACACTGACAGTTTCTACAGCACTGGTCAGTTGGCCTCCGATATTTTGTTAACTTAGTTAAATTTTTCAACCTCGCAAAGACCAGGGTGATGTCTACAAAGAACTTTAACTCCAAAGGGCACCCAAATCATAGTTTGTCCTATACCACAGCCAACAACATCACCATCTGTGAAAACATGCTGAGATGATGTAGTGCTGAGAACTGAGGTTGACACATGAATGATTCCTTTTTTCCCCAATGAGAAACTGCCAATGACCAGATTCTCGTGGGGAAGTGTAGAGAAAAATACTCCCCTGGCTTGCTCTCCCAGAAACAGGCAACCTTTAGAGAGAGAGTCTGAATCAGATAACAACAGATGTCTGCTCCAGGGGGGAAGCTGTTGATGCAGCACCACAGTATAAAAGGGAGGCTGTTTACAGAGAACCCTCAGGATGACAGAGCTTGTATCATCTCTCTACAGGACTCTGTTTCTCCCTCTCTATGGGCAGGCTGCTGCAGATGGAATGGACCAAACTCAGATAATGACCTCGACTGTAAGGTAAATGAACATTTTCCATGATGGATTTGGGTGGATTTTTCTGTTGCTATGGACTTTCTCACTACCTTTGGGTTTCCTGCTAGGGTGCTTTTGGTCAGAGGTGTTCTCCTTTATTTCAATGGTGACGGGCTACACCACCTTACATTATGTGATGACCAACAATAAACTGTTCTTCCTGCTGATGGCCATGCTCCTTGGACTAGGTTACAGAATTGTCAACACCGATGACTCCCCTTGCAAAATGCTGGCAAAATACTAGAGAGAAAGGCCACAAACAAAGTTAAAATTCACCTCCAAATAGCTAACACTTCGCCAAAAATTCTGCCTTGTTGTCTGGCCTTAAGTTCCTCTCATAAACAGAACAGGGAAAATAAGAGTGTCAGTGTATGAATTTCATGTTCCTAACAGAGTTAATAAATACTGTGTGTGAAACATGCCTGAGCCTCCACTGTTCTGTGAAACAGTCAATTCTGAAGAGTAACAAGGCACCAAACCAAGGTCTATCAGGAACTTCTGATTCTAGAGGGATGCATTTCATATCAAGTATATGAAATACACTTTTCCTGGTATATCCAGGGGAAAAAACGCACTGGTCTCAGTTCTGGGCACTCAGTTTAAAACCTTACAGGATATTCAACAACTCTAGGGAGACAAAAGAAATTCTGCAAAGAGTGGAAAAGCACAGATTTGAATAAGAACAAACTATGAGCACCTGGATATAACAGGCAGCCTGTGTCCTCTGTTCCCATAAAAACACCAGTTCAAATAATCAAATAGGCTATAGAGGAAAAAAGCAAATATGAGAATGGCAGTCAGAGGTTCATCAAGAGTAAATCAAAGCAGATTTGTGAATAGTAAAGGACATGAACATTGAAAGTGAAAAGTTGCTCCTACCTGAGTGGAGAATCAGCTGTAGAGACACAGTTGAGGGAACAGCTGCAGGTTCCCAGAAGAAGACTGGGAATTTAGCTGTGTCACTTAATATATGAGTGCCAAAAATTGAAACACAGAAATTAGATGGATTGTTCACTGAATGTTACAGAGAGGAAATAATTCTTCACTGCAAGGCTGCACTGGTAAAACCTCAAACTGAGTATCTGTGTGATCCTCCAGGGTGAAGAACCAATTTTAAGAAAGGTGGAGGCTCAGTGGATTGAGTCCAGAACTAAAAGAGCAGCTAGTTTCTACAAAGTATGACTACAAAGGATGAGAGGACAAATTGCGTTTGTCAAGTAAAGATGAAGGAAAACAAGAAAAAAGGTCTCAAGATCTATAGGATATAGGAAGACATCAGTCACAATGTGACTGCAGCAAGTTTTGGTTCTGAACTACACCAGGAATAGTCACAAGGAAATACCAGCAAGGCAAGCACTGGAACATACTGTCTGAAAGACAGTCAATCTCCAGCACTGATTTTTTACTGATGGGTTACACATGTACCCAGTAAGAATGATACAGGTAACCCCGCTCATGAAGACATCAGTTATTTCTTCACACCTCTGATGGTTGTGCAATCCTCTCACTAGATGACAACTGTTCAACCCTCTCTCAAAAATGTTCTTCAGAAGTGGCTAAATCCTAAACCTGTAATCAGACAGCACTCCCCTGACTCTGGAATCTGGACCTATGGAAAAAAATACTACAATTCATGGTTCTGCCAGTTTTCTCCATAGATTGACAGAATGGTTCATGTTGGAAGGGACCTTCAAGATTATATAGTTCCAACCCCCCTGCCATGAGCAGGGACACTCCCCACTAGACCAGGGTGCTCAAGGCCCCAGTCAATCTGGCCTTCAACACTTCCAGGAAGGAGACAGCCACAACCTCCCTGGGCAACCTGGTCCAGTGTCTCAGCACCCTCATTGTGAAGAAATTCCTCCTGACTTCTAGACTAAACCTCCCCTCTTCCATCTTGAAACAATTACTCCTGCTCTGACCACTCCAAGCCCTTGGAAACAGCCCCTCCCCAGCTTTCCTGTAGCCCCGACAGCTACTGAAAGGCTGCTATAAGATCTCCCCAGTCTCCTCTTCTCCAGGCTGAAAGCCCCAACTCTCTCAGCCTNGCCCAGGATGCGGTTGGCTTTCTGGGCCACAGGCAAACACTGCCAGCTCATGTTGAGTTTTTCATCAATCAACACCTCCAAGTCCTTCTCCTCAAGGCTGCTCTCAATCTGTTCCCCACCCAGCCTGTATTTGTGCCTGGGATTGCCTCAACCCAGGTGTAGGACCTTGCACTTGGCCTTGTTAAGACTTCATGAGGTTGGCACTGGTGCACCTCTCAAGCCTGTCCAGGTCCCTCTGGACAGCACCTCTTCCCTCCAGCATGTCCACCACACCACACAGCTTGGTGGCATCAGCAAACTTGTTGAGGGGGCACTCAATGCTACTGTTCATATCACCGACAAAGATGTTCAACAGAACATGATTCCAGTACTGACCCTTGAGGGCCACCATTCATCACTGCTCTCCATTTGGACTTCGAGCTGTTGACCACAACTCTCTAAGTATGACGATCCAGCCAATTCATTATCTAGTGAGTGATCCATTCCGCAAGTCCATATTTTTCCAGTTCGGTGACTAGGATGTCACTGGAGACAGTGTCAAACACTTGACACAAGTCCAGGCAGATAACACTGGTTGCTCTTCCCTTGTCCACTTGTGCTGTAAGGTCATCATAACAGGCCATCCAATTAGTTAGGCAGGATTGGCCTCTGATGAAGCTGTGTTTATTACCAATCACCTCTTCATTTTCCAGAGGCCTCAGCAGGGCCTTTAGGAGGATCTGCTCCATAATCTTGCCAGGCACAGAGGTGAGGCTGTAACTTCACAGAACCATGGACTGGCTCAGGGTGGAAGGGACCTCAGAGATCATCTACTCCAGCCTGCTTGCCATGGGCAGTGACACCTCTCAACCAGACTTTGTTGCTCAAGGCCTCATCCAACCTGGCCTTGAACAGTTCCAGGGAGGGGGCAGTCACAACCTCTCTGGGCAATTGATTCCAGGGTTTCCTCACCCTTGTATTGAAGAACTTCTTCCCAAGATCTAGTCTAAACCTCTTCTCCTCTAGTTTCAAATCATTTCCCCTTATTCTATCACTAGATCCCCTTGGAAAAATTCCCTCTCCCACGTTCCTGTAGGATCCCTATGTTTATATGAGGAGCAAACCACTACTCAGCCTCAGTAACATCTCACTTGAGGAAGATCCTATCACAGCCTGAGTCACAAGTTGGATGTCTGTCCATGATTCTTTAAAGTTTTTGGACTACCTTTGTGGTTTCACAGTTGCATCCCATCTCCACAATTACCTTAAAATATCATGCTGTAATAGAATAATCAGAAGCAATTATGGAAGGTCAGAGAAAGAGATGGTATAATATATTCTGTTAGCTCCTTCTGACAGCTCATCACGTGGAGCTTTATTAGCAGGTCCAGGACACATCCCCCAGCTCACTTCAGAAACACACATGCTCCCTGGGGGATGGCACTGAAGGATTCACAGCTCTCAGATCTCTCTCCAAAAAGATCAAGATCACAACTTGCAAAGGAGTCAAAGGGAATTAGAAACCCTTTTGCCAAAACTCAAATGGGGGCACGCACAGCTGTAAGAATGGGTGCTGCAGTTGAAGAAGCAAGGCATCCTATCACCAGCCCAGAGGGGCAAAGAACAGCCTTGGCCCAGATTTGCACCAATTCCAACTAATCCGGCTCTGAGCAGCTCCTTGCTCGCTCAGCCCAGGCGCTGAAAGCAGATGAATGTATTCACCACTCCATAACTTTAAGGGGCACTGCTAAGCTTTCACTCCACTGATCCAACGGGGTATAAGATTTGAGAGAACTGTCACCATGTCCAAAAGCCCCAAAAGCAGGGAAAACCCAGACCTTTGTTCTCAAGTGCCAGGCAGGTAGATGAGCTCTTCTCATCTGATCCACCTCAAACACAAAACATGTTATTTCCTCCGCTTCTTGCACTCATTGTGTTCTTCATGGAACAGACACAGCCTTTGCTCTTTTCTTTCCAGTTGTGGAGATGCAGAGAGCTAACTATCTTCTGATACTGAGTCATACTTCACGTTCAGGGCACATTTATGGAGAATATATAGAGCGTGAATAAGTTGCTAGTTATGCTTATGTCTGTAACAATCAAAATCAAAAGATCATCAAATCTTTTATGAAATCTACAGTCAACTAGTGATGTGCTTCCCATCACCTGCTTATCCTTCTGTCATCCTAATAAATAACCCAACTGTCCACTCACTAAATTATTACTCTGTTCAGAAATGGAGGGAATAAACAGACTTCCCCTGCTCTCAAGACCCCTCTCTGCCACGGTACAACTGACCGGTCACAGATGATGACAGTTAACATTTAACTTTTTTCCTTCTGGCTAGAAACAAGGCCATGTTTGCAAAATTAAAAGAAGAAACTGGCTGACATATCTGCTCCTTAACATCTTCTGTCTGTGCTCTACTCTCTCAAATCAGAACTGAAATTATGGGTACGTCTTCACAATCTTCTATGCATAGACCTCAGCGCATTGTGGCCCCATCCAGAGCCCACTACACGCAACAGAACTTATGAGGGTTTACCACAGTGCAGCACTGCCATGGGACCACAGTTTCTAACTGGGTTTTGCCTTATATCCACAGCTGCCAATGGAGAGGCTTGAGTCATCACCCCTGGAGGTGTTTAAAGATCATTCAGATGTGGTGCTTACAGAACTGGTCTAGTGGTGAACTTGGTAGAATTAGTGGTTGGACTTTATGATCTCAAGGGTCTTTTCCAACCTGAATGATTCTATGACTCCACATGAGCTCAGCAAATCCACCTCTACCCAAAGACTCCATGTACCTAGCAAGCAGCTAAAGCCAGTCACTGCAGAGTCTTTGGCTCTGCCAACAAACTCATTAAAAGCCAGTGATGTATCTCTCCATCAATTCCAGGACCCCCAGTACTTGACCACAAGTCCTTCTCCAGGATGATCTTGGTACAAGCAAATGAATAAAGCTCAAGTCACTGAAAAATGCCTTGGGACTATTCTTCTCAAGCTACCTACATTTATCTGTGGCCTCTGCAAAAGCAGAAAAGTAATTTTCTGTCCAGTTACAAGTCACTTCCCAGTTCCTGACAGTAGACAATCGCTAGGTAGCTCCAAACCCAGCTCTCTCCTGGTACTGAGAGTACTCAGTCATCTCCATGCAGGCAGCCTTGTTATGCAGTTTTCACTTAAACAGCACAGAACTGGGATAATTAAACTAGTTTCACTGAAATACTTGGAGCAGAGCTGCTGGAGGGTGTCCAGAATAGAGCAACAAAGATGATGAAGGAACACCTCCCTTATGAGGAAAGGCTGAGGGAGCTGGGTCTCTTGAGCTTGGAGAAGAGGAGGCTGAGGGGTGACCTCATTAATGTCTATAAATATGTGAGGGGTGGGTGTCAGGAGGATAGAGCAAGGCTCTTCTCAAGGTCATCTGGTGATAGGACAAGGGGCAACAGGTGCAAGCTGGAACACAGAAGGTTCCATATAAATATCAGAAGAAACTCCTTCCCAGCAAGGGTAATGGAGCATTGGAACAGGCTGCCCAGAGGGGTTGTGGAGTCTCCTTGCTGGAGATGTTCAAGACCCACCTGGATGTGTTCCTGTGCAACTTGGTCTAAGTGATCCTGCTGTGGCAGGGGGATTGGACTAGATGATCTTTCAAAGTCCCTTCCAATCCCTAATGATTCTATGATCTCTCTTCTCATAGCTCTCAGCCTGGCTTTTCCTGTCAGGCTCAGAGGTCAAGTGCCAGCCCTGGGTACCTGGGTGATAGCACTTGGGCTCTGCCCTCAAGGAATCTCTGCAAATACATGAGGTAAAAGCAGAAAACTTCATAAACTACCTTCACTAGTTTTGGAGACTTTCTCAGCCACTTTTCTGCATTTCTGCTTGTGAAAGCAAGCCTGAACTTCGTAATTTCCCTCCGAAGCAGAGCCAAGACCTCCAATCCAGCAGCGTTACATAAACGAGGTTCACACCAGTGGGGAGAGCTGAACAGATTTTGTAGGTCAGTACTTGTGGTAGATATTCCTCTGAAGACTGTGTTTCGAATCAGCCCAAGGAAACAAAAAAACCCTCTCCCTCAAATAGATTTTTGAAGACTCAGTCCAGCAGAGGTTAATAAGAGCAGGGGGAGAAAACAGGAGGAAAGAGCTCGACTGATTTGTTGCAAGCAGATCTGGAAGTGTTTGAAAAATTCAGGGCATGCAAGGACAGAGATAAAAAAGTATTCTAGCAGAGAACAACTCAAAAATAAAAACAGCAGCAGCAGTTAAGCACAGCTCTTCAAAGGAATGTCAGGCTTTACAATACTTTTCACGGCAGTTGTGACTAAAAAGGCTTCATGTTGTCGCTACGCAGCGATATTAAAAACAAGCGTTCGCTTCTTTGGGAAGAAAACCCAACAACCTAACAAAAACACAGACAGCAGAATAATAAAGTGCTACCACAGGAAGGACTGTTTTAAATCCCATTTGTTAAACCCCAAGGGCATTTTTTTCTCTGTGTGCAATGCAGTTACCTCCATGTCAAACTCTTAATTTCTCCACGCAGGTTAGAAAAATATACAGGTGACAGAAATAATTTCGAGGAGTGTGGCCTTGAAAATAAGCAACCAGAACCAGTGGCATTTCTTTATTGCTTTTTTTTTTTTCCAAGGCCATGAGTTACACCGAATATTACATTTGCTAACAGAGAAACTTTCATGCTTTATAGGAGCCCTCCTGCACAGCAGTATTTGCTCTCCCTGGGCTCTTGAGAAGCCATGATGCCTGAAATGGCTGCAGAGGCCTCTGTTGCACCAACGCAGGAGAAAGAGGGCAAGGCTCACTTTTCCTTCTCTGGGCACCATGACATGTTTGTGAGCCTAATAACATCCTTCCAAAACAGATAAAATACTACATATTATCCCTACATTACAGCAGCATAGCAATGGAGGGCTAACAGTCAGCCACCAGATTTCTGCAAGAACAAAATTAACCTTGAGATTTATTATTTCAAATAAGAGGAGATGATGATCATGAATATTTTACAACATTTTCTGTAGCCTTAATAAAACAATTCCATTCCTTCCATTTATTAGAGCTGCAAAGGGTTCACTAGCACTGTCTGTGATGCTCTACAGCCCTTTACCAATTGCTTTCATTCCAGAAATTAATCTTTTATTCACTGAATTTCAGACCAAACCCTGAAACTGTCCTATAGAAACATTTTATGGCTTTTACTACCTCCTCTCAAAGAGCCAAATGAAGGCAGAGGCATCTTGTGAGCTTCCTGGCATCCCAGTGCAGCCTGAAGAAGTAGCCAAACAGCACGAAATCAACCTCTCTCCTCCCAGGCCAGTATCTGTGTGCTTGAAGGGTTTATATAATACAAGATGCCTTGGCTTCAGAGGATGCTTATTCACACCAAACAGGCAAATGCTTCCTTTTCTTTCTTCTCCTTTGACTACACATATACTGAGTGGGGCCTGACTCCAAGACTTCATGGGAGTTACCCTCATTCATCAGCCAAAGAGCTGTAAGCAAAGAACCAGCAGAACAGACAAGCGATTCTACAACAGCAGAATTGACAAAGTCATTTTCCTACAGATATGTGACCTCTGAGCAGACTCTCCAGTGTCTAAGGAAGCAATCAGACAAATTAATTGAAGAAATAGCTATCAAAGGCTACTAAAATATACATACACCATGAACCTCCCAAGGCACAAATCAGTGAAGGATGGAAATGCAGCAGGAACCTGCCTTACACTCTTCTCTGCACATCTGTTGACCACTGCTCAAACTGGATGGTAACTAAATGATTTTTGATGAGACCCCAGTAATTTTTACACAGTTCATCTCACCTCCAGGAGTGAGATACTTCTACAGCTTTCCCACTGTGGAAGAACCAAGAGAACCCCTTTTTCTAGCTGGCCACCTGTTTTTATAAGGTTTTCTATGCACTCTGATTCAATTTGTCCAATAGATTCAGAAGTTACAGGAGGAGGGAGCAGGGACAGAGAGAGGATGGTCACATGAGCCTTGTTTCCTTAAGAAACCAGGTTAAAAAAAATCAACAGATGACGAGTTACAAGACGTTCTGTAATCTGCTTCAGAAACACCAAGGAACGAGGCGCAAAGTCCTCACAGGGCATACGAGGATGTGTTTGACAAGGAGCAAGTGCGTACATTAGGCAAAACAACACAATCTTAAAAGAAAAAAAACATTCCATGATAAAAGACAGACCCAGTAGCATCTCCTCTGAGCAGGAAACCTGCTCACTCACAGACCTACCGCAAAGCACAGGGTTATTCTTTCCTTTCTAAATCATCCTTTTTACTCTCTTCCAGACTTCTAACAGACTGCTACAAAAATACCATAAATTATAGAGTACGAATGATGTCAAAGCCTGCTTGCGGAGGGGAGCTGGGAACAGCAATCATGTATTCTTAGTTTGGGAATACACAGACACAATTTTTGTTCGTAGCTTATATATATAAAAAAAGAAAAGAAGAGGGGGCTCTGTACATCAAAGGCACCAAATATATTTCCTTTCAGATCTTCCCTGACTGATGCCACAGACATGAGGAAAAAAAGGTAGGCTAATAAGATGAAAAGGGAAAGTCAGGACCTCGGAGAAAGGCTCAAGCAAGTGTAAAAGCAGCAGCAGACCCAGTATCTGCATATCTGCATACTCAGTTCAAACTGCGCTGTGTTATTCTAGCTGGCTCCTAGAGAGACCTGCTTCTCAGTATCTGACAGGAGGTAATGACTGCAACCCTTAAATCAAGATCTATGAATCTTCTCTTCTACTGCATAGAGGGTATTTGGCAATTCAGGCTGCTCTAAGCTGCAGTACAAGCGTCCCATGTAGGGAAACAGGAAATCTTGGGGAACATGAACAGAAAGGGATTGTTTTACCCAGCCACACACCATCTATCACCCACAGGGAAAATGTGAAGATTGATGAGCATTAAGCCACCAGAGGACTTTCCTGCTCTGAGGTGATCTTTTGCCAGGTAACACATCAGAACTGCTTCAATGTGGGGGAAAAAAACAAAAACAAAAGCACAGGAAATTATCAGAACATTGGTGCTGTTCTCCAAATCCTCAACAAGGGGCTTAACTTCTGTTTGCAGCTTAACAAGAAAAACCCTCAATTGGGAACATCCCACACCTGGGAGCAGCTTTGGAGTCCAAGTCAGTCTGAACCCAGACAAGTGAGGTCTGTTCCTTACTGTTATCTGAATTCTCAAATTTGAAGTTGTCACTAAAATAGAAAAGCAAACCCCAGCACCTGTCAGTAACATTCACAGCAGTAGAGAAGGATTTTTTCTGCCCTCCGCTCCCCTCCACAGGGTAAATCTGAGAACTGTACCTCCCCCTGCATTGTTTGCCTTCAAATAAACTACAACTAAACTCCACAAAGTGCAATGGAACTTCACCATCCAGATGCTTTACACCAGTAGTAATTAAGGAGTAACAATTAAGGAATGCCTCCAATAGTTAAAATTTGATAGCACTGTGGGCAAAATGCTCACCAGAAGGGTATTTCCAGGTGCCTGCCTTAGGACCATTGGCTCTCAGAAGGGCTACTGCTGCACCTCTGCACAGTATAAATACCTAAGTTAAAGCAGGCTCTCTGGAGTCTGCCCACGTACAGACATCTTTTCTTCCAGCTGATTTCCCTGAGCCGAGGATGCCTGTCTTCAGGAATATGCTCAAAACAGTTTCTCTGAAGCCACTTCAAAGCAGATGCGTACAAAAACACTGCACAGTGCCTAGCTACAGAGTTGCTCCAGTTTGATCTAATTAACCTCCTTTTCAACACTGAACATGTGGAAACAAACAGGACGCATCGGAAAACCCAGCTAAGCAGCTTCTTCACTGTCGCAGTGCATCTACAGATGAAGTACAACCCCAACCTTTAGAGCTGACCTTCCAACCAACCAGCGAGGACTGAATCTGAGAGCAGGCAACCTTCACAAGTTGTATTCCTGGGCCCACACCTACATGAAGACAGTATGGCAGACAGCATTTGATGCTGGAGTCGGTCCAGCATTCGCCTGTTGCATGATGCATTGCAGCATACAAGCACAGACTGATCCAAGCTCATGGCCAAGGGGTCCCCCATGAAGAGTGACAGAAGGCAGGGCTTGTACTGGATGAATCACCTCAACAGGACACACATGGCTCAGCACACTGACAGCTCCACTAAGTATTTCAGCTGAGGTATCTTTTGTTCCTTCCTCCAAGGTTATTTTTTTTCAATGCATGTGAAAAGTGGCACCAGCCATTTTCCGAGTCCACACACTTCACTGGTCTGAATTCTTTTTCTCAGAAGAAATGGTCTTAAAATGTTTTTAGAAGTTTTCTTATCTAATTTTTCGCTGCTTTTCCATTCCATCCCACCCTGAAATGAAGCAAGAATGACTCACGATGAGAGCCTGAGAGAGTTGGGATTGTTTAGCCTCAAGAAGAGAAGGCTGAGAGACCTCATTGCCCTTTGCAGCTACCTGAAAGGAGACTGTAGAGAAGGTGTTGCCCTCTTCTCCCAAATAACTGCTTATAGGACAAGAGCAAACAGCCAAAGGTTACACCAGGGGAAGATCAGATTGGAAATTAGGAGAAATTTCTGTAGTGAAAGAGCAGTTAAACACTGGAACAGGCTGCCCAGGGAGGTGGGGGAGTCACCATCGCTGGAGGTGTTCAGGCGAGTAGATGCGGCACTTTGGGACATGGTCTAGTGCTTATGGAGGTGCTGGGCTGAAGGCTGGATTGATGATCCTAGAGGTCCTTTCCAACCTCAGTGATTCTGTGATACCATGGTACAGAAACAACACAAAGACGTCACCTTCCTATAACTCATGCCGTCGGCACTGGAAGGATTTCCTCTGCCAGAGCATTGTAAAACATCCCACTTGCACACAAACTGCTACACATTCTAGCTCCTGTACAGTATCACACAACAGGTTATTTGTGGCACCACAGAGAAAAACCCCAATCAGCACCCACTCAATTCCAGGCATGCCAACTCCACACAGAGAGCTTTGTCTAAAAGAAGATCAGAAAGTCCCATGTTTAAGATGTATACAAGAAAAGGTTCCTAGCAACTGCCCTTTAACCACTCTACCACTCTGCTTCAGGATGCACAACATATGTCACAGAATCACTGCGTCATTTAGGTTGGAAAAGACCTTCACCACCACCTGAACTAATGGGACCGCTCTGCTGTCTCCAAGCACCCGGACAGAGAACATGTGTTTCGCCCTTATCTTACACAGGCACACCAGCACGTGCTCCCAGTATTGTCCTCAGACACTCAGGTATATGGATCCCATTAACTGGAATGGACCTGCACAGTTGTGTTCTTACAAATTATATGCAAAATCATCCCAAATATAAAATTATTCTTTAGTGAGGTGCAGGCAGTTGCTCAAGCAATGCTGCTTCAGTGTCATAAACAGCTGCTCACAGTCATAGTGCAGTACAAAATACCTGAAACAAGAAGAGGCAGAACTGGAAGAGTCACCAGGTTGGCCTCAAATTCCAATTATTCTCACTCTGGATGGAGAGATCGCTATGAGGTGTATGAGTGGTCTAGCAGTGGATTTGGAGAAATTGATTAGGTAGAGTCATACTCATAGAATCACAGAACATATTGGGTTGGAAGGGACCTCCAAAGGTCATCTAGCCCAACCCCCCTGCAACAAGCAGGGACATCATTCACTAGACCAGATTGCCCTGAGCCCCACCAAGCCTATTGATCCATTAAAGGCCAGGCTGGTCTTTGTCTCTCCTTTCCCTCGAAAAATCTAACTGTTGACTCAAATGAGACTCAAAATAGTCACAGCAGCAATCCTTGTGTTAGGAACAAACAAGAGTGGGCAGCTTTGAGACAAGGAACACATTTAAGATTGCCAGAAACATTAGAAAACATCTTCCAGCCCACACCTGAATCCTATTCTGTTGCCCTTCATAAAGAAAGATGAATGGGAGCAAATCAGCTCCTCCTTGCCTCTGCAAAAGGAGAGAGAGACACCTTTCTCACACCCTTGCTCTACTACCTTGATCCAGGCCAACCCAACTGAATGCAGAGAAGGGCAAATCCTTTTTATCAACTGTATTTGCAAGCAAGGTCTGGGTTTTGTGGTCACCTGGAACATGAAGGCATGCTGCATGCATGCAAGCATATTCGGCATTGCCACTCACAGTGACTGTCCTGCTCTCACTTACAGCCCTGCTGTGACTCTGTAAGCCCTACCCCGGATATTAGCCAGGCAGAACATACATGCAGCAAGCGTTCTGCACAGGGTTAGCCCAAATCACAGGCCACCAGGGAGTCCCGCTTCACCTTACTGCAAGACGAAAGATTTTCAGTCTCACTAAGTAGAGCAGGTCCACTTACTTTTGTTGAATAATTTAACCAGTCAGTTAAGTACTTTCCCCCCCTCCCATTCTCTTTGCACCTCTGCCACAAAGACATACTGGGGTGGGGTTTTCTGCAGGCATTTTCATTATTGAAAACATCTAGCAGCAAGTTAGTGTGAAAAGATTCCTGCCACCACATTCTACACGTTCACTTTCATGGGTGAATTTTCACGCAGGTGGTGGAGTAAAAGCTCCACAAGTTCCGAAAATGCTTAAGAAAAAATTGTAAACTTTTTAAAACACTAATAATTAAAAGGAATACAGGCAGTGGAAGGACAAGAGTTTGCTCTGAACCATCTGGAATACTGTTGATTTAACCAAGAGCAGATGTGCATGAGGAAGACTGTAAGGGAAAGATCGCTGGAAGAATGGTCAGGTCAAAGTAAGTCATACTGCTTCTGTACACTCCAGAACAGAGTCAGGAGACTGTGGAATACCCAGGTCACAGAATCACAGGATGTCATTGCTTGTAAGAAACTTTGAAGATCATGAAGTCCAATCTTCAACTCATCGCTGCCTGGATGATGGCAGAGTAGTGGATATGATCTATCTTGACTTCAGTAAAGCATTTGATACAGTCTCATACAGCATCCTCATGGCCACACTGAGGCAGTGTGGACTGCATGATTGGGTAGCAAGGTGGATCATGAACTGGCTGCAGGATAGAAGCCAAAGAGTAGTGGTTAATGGGACACAGTCTACTTGGAGGCCTGTATCTAGTGGAGTCCCTCAAGGATCAGTATTGGGACCAGTCCTCTTCAATCTATTCATTACTAACTTGGATGAGGGATTAGGGTGCACTGTCAGCACGTTTGCTGATGGCACAAAGCTGGGTGGTGTCACCTTGTCGAATGAAGTACAACAAGGGTCAGTATAGAGTCTTGTATCTGGACAAGAACAACTGCAGGTACCAGTATATGTTGGGGACTGACCTGTTGGACAGCAGTGTAGGAGAAAGGGACCTGGGGCTCCTAGTGGACAGCAGGTTGACTATGAGCCAGCAATGTGGTCTTGTGGCCCAGAGGGCCAACAGCATCCTGGGGCGCATCAGAAGGGGGATGATTAGCAGATTGAGAGAGGTTCTTCTCCCCCTCTACTCTACACTAGCGAGACCGCATCTGGAGTATTGTGTCCAGGTCTGGGCCCCTCAGTTCAGGAAGGACACAGAGCTGCTGGAGGGTGTCCAGCATAGATGGATGCAACAAAGATGATGAAGGAAGTAGAGCACCTCCCTTCTGAGGAAAGGCTGAGGGAGCTGTGTCTCTTGAGCTTGGAGAAGAGGAGGCTGAGGGGAAC
Source organism: Upupa epops (assembly GCA_013397515.1). Classification (NCBI taxonomy): domain Eukaryota; kingdom Metazoa; phylum Chordata; class Aves; order Bucerotiformes; family Upupidae; genus Upupa; species Upupa epops. The sequence continues at coordinate 133,267 of VZRI01002290.1, read as the reverse complement.
CTCATTCATGTCTATAAATAGGTGAGGGGTGGGTGTGAGGAGGATGGAGCCAGGCTCTTCTCAAGGTATTCTGGTGCTAGGACAAGAGGCACTGGGTGCCAGCTGGAACAGAGGAGGTTCCATATAAATATCAGAAGGAACTTCACAGTTAGGGTAACAGAGTATTGGAACAGGCTGCCCAGGGGGGTTGTGGAGTCTCCTCCTCTGGATTCAAGACCCACCTGGAGATGTTCCTGTGTGACTTGGTCTAGGTGATCCTGCTGTGGCAGAGGGACTAGACTAGATCACCTTTCAAGGTTCTTTCCAATCCCTAATGATTCTATCAAACCAGGCACCTGGTCCACAAGTCATTTAAATACCTCCAGTCATGGTGACTCCACCACTGCACACACAGCAGCAACTGCCCTTAGGAGAAATGAGAAAGCAGCTCCATGCTGCCATGATACCAAGCAGAGCAAGGTTAAAGCCATCTCAGGTGAACTGGTAGGAGTGAGGTGAAGCAGCAGACTGCTGGAGAGCAATGCCACCCCAGAGCATGAGGCATGGCCAGTCACTACCCAAGGGCCAGGCTGTGAGGAAACCTTTCTGAAAGAAGAGCTGGGGTGAATAAGCATGAGAGGGCAGGGGACGTGAAAAGGAGGCAAAGAGGAAAGAAAGCTAACAAGTTACTGAAAGCAACTCTACCAACCTCAGCATCAGGCCAGGCTCAGTGAAAAACCTACTCTTGTGAGACCCCAACTCAAAGACTGCATCTAGTTCTGGTGTCTCTAACACATGAAGGACACAGAACTATTAAAGCAAGCCCAGCAGAAGCCACAAAGACGATCCAAGGACTGGAGCACCTTTGCTGTGAGGATGAGCTGAGGGAGCTGGGGTTGTTCAGCCTAGAGAAGACTCCAGGGAGGCCTTCTAGCTGCTTTCCAGTACCTGAAGGGAACCTACAGGAAGGCTGGAGAAGAACTTCTCTCAAGGGGCTCCAGTGACAGGATAAGGGGTAATGGCTTTAAACTGAAGGAGATGGGTTTAGACTAGATCTTAGGAAGAAGTTCTTCAGTGCAAGGGTGGGGGGACTGGAATTGATTTCCCAGAGAGGCTGTGGCTGTCCTCTCCCCGGAGCTGTTCAAGGCCAGGTTGGATGAGGCCTTGAACAACCATGTCTGGTTGAGAGGTGTGCCTGCCCATAGCGAGGAGATGATCTCTAAGGTCCCTTCCAACCTGAGCCAGCCTGTGATTCTGTGCAGTCACCAATGGAGGAAGAGATCACTCCATCAAACGTTATGGCTTGTTCTGCACAGTCTCTGGCCAATCAACATCCTTCTCCCCCATTTTACTGTCTCAATTTTCCCCACCAAACAGAAGTAATTCTTCTCAAAATTCTTGGCAGACATCTTTACAAGGCATCTTTAAAGCTTGGGAAATAATTCTTATTAGGATATGTAAGACTGGGAGAGATGTTTTCATCATTAATTTCAACCTTCTGCTAATTTCCAGCCTTAATTTATTCACAGCCTGCTCATACCCATTTGTCTGTGTGCCAACGTGCCATTTGGGTTTAAATTCATCTTCCTTCCTACATGTCCTTGTTCATCCTCCCAAGATGTATTTGGAACAGCACCCATGCTACCTACACAAGCCAAGCTCTATTGTCCCTCCTTACAAGGGGAACACTCTTCATTGTTGGGCATCCCGTTGCCCACAATATCCTTTCTGCTTTAAATTCATCCGCACTGACTTCAGTTGTTCAGAACTGCACCCACAAACTCTGGTACCACAGTTTCATGGCTCAGCTCTCCAGGGATCTGACCCAAAGAGACCAAATGAGTACCCTATGAAAGGCCAAGGACTGAACCAGGTCTCTCTCCTGATAGCTCATGAGACCCTTCACCCTGTAAATGACTTCCAGGTGAAGCACAGAATCATTAAAGGTTGGAAGAGACCTACAAGATCATCAAGTCCAACCATCAACCAGACCCCACCATGCCCACTAAACCCTGTTCCCTACTGCCACATCTACTAGTACCCCTTCAGGGATGGCAGCTCCACCATCTTCCCTGGGCAGCCTGTTGAAATCCCTGACTATTCTGTCAGGGAAGAAATTTTTCCTGATGTCCAATCTAAATCTCTCCTGGCAATCTAAACCTCCCTCCTCCTGAGGCCTCTTCCTCTTGTTCTGTTGCTAGTGACTTGGGAGAAGAGACTGACCCTCACGTTTCTATAGCTGTAAAGGGGAGGTCCCGCACTGAGCCACTATCACAGGGCCACCACACTGTCCCTTCCAGCACCAACAGAAATCCACATGACCCCTGGCTCTACTCCATTAAACAACACGTAGCTGGTCTTGCCAAAACCAGTGGTCAAAAGACTATTTACAACACCTCTTACGCTGAAAGAAATTAATTGCTGGGTTACTGCTGCCAGTACTGATCCACAGCCACACGGTGAGGTGGAATGTGTGAGGACAAGCAACTGCAACAGGGCTTCGTCCTATGCTAGGTGTCCACTTATGCCCCCAGAGCTGGTGGAAGGCTGTTAAACCCAGTTTACTGCAGTCCTGATTGTCACACACCCCCTTAAAGACAGTTTGGAATAACCCTCCTATGGCAAATCCCAGTCCAACAAGGAAAGGAAGGGCTTTGAAATTAAGTTGATTCCAGCCTAAACCTGCATCTGGGTTCCTTGAAACCCATGTATCACAGGAGCAACTGCCACAAGCCATCAGTTCACAGAGGACTCATTGCCTCCCTCCTGCCCAGACCCCCTCAAGCACAGCTCAAAGAAACCAGCCACATCCATCAAAGATTTCCAACCACTTTTGCTTGACTGCTCCTTTTCCAGCCTCTCCCATCACTCCTTGCATGGAGAAATCAAGGGCTCTGTGAACTGCTGGAGAAGCAGCTGGGTGCCTTCAGCAACCAGACAGAGCCTTTGTTCCTCTTGCTGGAAGTGACAAGCCACCAGGAGGGCTCAGTGTTCAGCATGCACCCAGGCAATCTGGGTTGGCCATGTGATTCTGCTGCAGCAGAGCTGCTGGCACAGCAGCTCCAAGAATCATAGCATCATCAAGGTTGGAAAAGACTTTCAAGATCATAGAGTTCAATCACCTGCCCTACAAGCCTGAACCACTAAACCAGATGATTCCCTCCAACATTTCAGAGTTAGTATTTCCTCTCCACAGCCTTTTACTCTGCTCTGAGGGCAAGAAAGCCAAGCTGTCAAGCCACCGGTGCTGGCTCAGCATGCCCGTAATCCCAGTCTTATTAAGCAAAGCAATTAAGCATGGACTTAACTCTAAACATACAAAGCCCAGTGGCTTAGCGCAAGTTCAGACCTAAGCAGATGCTCAAGTTCATTGCTGACTTGAGGCTTAACTGACCAAATTAAATCACAAACCCTCACTCGAGGGAAGAAAGAAAACCCCAAGCTGCTTCTCTACAGTGAAGCGCTAACATTAAGGGCAGGTTCAGCATTTGTTCTCCGGTGCCAAGCAGTGTCACACAGTAACTCTGCCAAAGGTCCCACTGCTGCATAGGCATGGGACCACTCCATGCTTCTAGGGGCTTACACAACATCAGTGTGTCAAGGCAGGTCTGATAGAGATAATAAAGGGAGGCTGAAACATCGTGGGACAACATACAAATGTTCAAAAGTCCAGCAAGTGCCTGCTGAAGGTTGGCATTCAGGGCCTGCTGTGGTGGAAGTCACTCCCTCCAGATCTGAAGGAAGGTAGAAATAAGTTTTATGTATAATCACAGAATCATTTTGGTTGGAATAGACCTTTGAGATCATCAAGCTGACTGATAAATCAGCACTGCCAATCATGTGTTTCAACACCACATCTGCATGTCCTTTAAATACCTCCAGGGATGGTGACTCTACCGCTGCCTAGGGCAGCCTGTGCCAGGGCTTGACAACCCTTCCAGATTAAGTTTCTTTAGCTCTCACAGTCTCTGTGTGAGCCACAGAAGTCTCAGCTGTGCCAGTTGTCGTAGCTCCCCCTGTGCCACTTGAGAGCATTTGGGTTGCAAGGTGGAACCTTAAGAGACGCCCTCCAACCATGATTAAAAAGAGAAGGTGATGGCCTATGCGAAAACCTAGCAGGACACGTGCAGCCATCACATTTTCTGTGTGGTTAAGCTCTTCTTGCCCAGACCTGAGCAAACAGTGTGACAGAAATGCCAATCTGCTATGCCAAGTGCCAGGACAAGACTTTGTGAATGGTGCAGAGAGCTGCATCACAAAGACATTACACAGGAAGAAACTGCTTGACTCGAAGGTGAACTCAGTGGAGTTGATGAAGATGAGAGATGGGAAACTTCGGCTGGAGCAGTTTTAATTCAGTAGAAGGCACAGAAAAAAAGTGTTAGGACAGACTTGAAGGAGGAGAACTTTGTAGTGTGAAAGGAAAAAAAGCTTTGAAAGGCAGATGGGGTGGCAGTTGGGAAGAGTGAAAAAAAATGGAAAGGAAAAAAAAACTCCACAAAACCACAGAAGCAAAACCCATCCGTACTCTTAAGACTGGAAACACTAAACGAGACTGTATTGCCAGCAAGAAGTCATAGAAGAATGAGAAGTTACAACAAAAATCAGGAGGGGGAAACATGGTTTGTCACTGGTTGTGTAGATAGAAAAGCTGAATCAGACCACATGAAAATGCACACGTTGAAACCCGAATCCAAAGGTGTCATCACCATGGGAGCACCATCTGCAGCCCCAGATCAATCATAGAACTATCACAGAGCAGCTCAGGTTGGAAGGGACCTTAGAGATCATCTCCCTGCCATGGCCAGGGACACTTCTCAACCAGACTTGGTTGCTCAAGGCCTCATCCAACCTGGCCTTGAACAGCTCCAGGGAGGAGGCAGCCACAACCTATCTGGGAGATCAGTTCCAGTCTCCCCACCCTTGCACTGAAGAACTTCTTCCTAAGATCTAGTCTAAACCCATCTCCTTCAGTTTAAAGCCATTTCCCCTTGTCCTATTGCTAGATCATCTTGTGAGAAGTCCCTCTCCAGCTTTCCTGTAGGTTCCCTTCCATCATATGCTGGGGTCTCTGTCCTACACCAGCACTGTGCCCTGGAAAATTATGGAGTAATTTTGCAGAAATTCCCTGGAAGAGAGACACAGCCCCTTTTCCTTCCCAAAGGAGTCAAAGACCTCATATATAGAAAGGTCATCAAGTCCAACCGTTAGCCCAGCATCACCAAGTCACCACTAAACATACTCTGTGAATTTTAAATGCAGGAACTGATGAATCAGGTCACACATCCAAAGGTACTGGATGACTGGGATCAGGAAGAGTCCTTTTCACCTCAGGAGCAGGTGCAGGAAACAAAACTGTATATTGCTCCAATTCCTGTGTGTTACTATGTAGGACATGAGGGCTTTTCCAATACACAGGGATACAAACACCAGACAAAAATATGTGCTTCAACTTTATCAGATGACTTTGGGATAAATAAAGTACCTTCCTTCACTGACAGCTTTTTTTAAGAATAAACAGAACTATGAAACTGCCTGCCTTAAAATTAACAAAAGAAGTAGGTTAGTGCACACAAATATAGAAGATGAAGCAAAAGTCTTTAGAAAACACTGTAGTTGTTCATAACAACAGCTCCTGGCCACTACCATTCCCTGATGTTCAATCTCGGGACCATTTCTGACCTTCACTCACAGAAACCAAGGCACAATCCCCCGTCAAACCACAGAGTACCTGCCATCCACCAGGTCAATTCACAGAGCCTTTTTTGCTGCCATTTAATAGGACCCTCTAAGAGGGAGCAGAACATCAGTCACCCACCCCCTGTCCTCATCAACAGGAATCTCCTATCCTCAACTGGGAACAGCAGACTGGTACAAAGAGGAGCCTCAAGAAAGGTGGTGACCATCATCCAAGGCTGTCTGTCACCTCCACCTGGTCTGTGGCCAGCTCTCTGATGAAACCAAAGCAGCACTCATCACAAAGCCATCCTGGGGACAAGCACTCTCTTCCTCAGGCACCCTTCAGACCAAGGCAGGAACAAGGTGACAGCGGATGTCCTGCTATATGCCTGACCATGCAGTCAACTGCTCCTACAGCACCAGGAGGGCAGGGATGCAACCTACCTGAAATTCTGAGCACACTGCTCTTCAGGCACCAGCATCATTCAGTTACACTGAAACCACATAGCGGTGACAAAAACCACGCACCTCACCAGAATAAACCAAGATACTGAGTACATAAATAACCAGTTGTACCAACTTCCCACCTCGAGTGTTTACATTTGGACAGTGCTAGAGCTGCACTGAACAAGAACTGCCAACCACATTTAGCAGCAACAGCACTTGAAGGCAGTACTTAGCTTAGACACAGGAACACAGTAAGTTCTCCAAGCCAGAACCTCTCACTGCCTCAGTACCCAGAGGCTGCAAATTCAAGATGCCTCTTCTTTCCCCTCAGGTAGGGGCAGAACATCTTTGTGAGACTCCCAAAACATGAAAGCACTTTATAAACTCAAAATACACAGCCATAAGGATAAAAGTCACTGATTGCAAGCACTCCAGAAATAATGGCGATGGTTCCAAAACTGATAAGACTGATTTAAAACACAGTCATCATTTAGAAGGGGGTGCATGCTCTTCATTTACCTGAGGACATCTGGATGGTGAGATACCTCCGGGTTATGCACTTCCAGTTTTCTTCCTTAAACATGATGACCACAAATTGTCCTTCTTTAAGTAGCAAAACCTGAGATACTAGTCACTTCTGGATTATTTTTTCTCCCTTCAGCACCCAGTTTACAGCAAAGGTACAGAAGGCTGGAAGACTCACAAGAAAATCCCAAGAGTCAGCACTTTTGAAAGTCTTGGTCCCTCCTGGCATGTTTTATCTAATTTTAAGCAGATGCAGCTGGTAGCATCTGCAGAACCTGGTCCTGGACTAAGAAAGCTTTTCTTTGTCCGAGCAGTCCTCCCCCAGCCCCTTCGCTGAGCCTGTGCAGAGCCACTCGCACTGCCAACACAGAATTCAGGTCTGTGTTTGGGTAGAGAGTGGGAGTGTTGCTGCAGACTGAAAAATTGCATTCTGCCACCAAAGCAAACTTGTGACAAAGTATTAAGCCAGACTCATCCACTGTAGAGATGCTCTGGAGCCACTGCAGAATTTGGGACACAGGTCCCACCTAGCTCAGACTTCAGGATCCCATGGCCTGTCACGCAGCCATTCCTCCCAAGTTTCTTCCCAACTGCTCTGACTCCAGACAATCCAACTGACCTCACCAAATGACCAGAACACCCGCCACGCTCTCAGCAAGCTACCAGCGACAGCAGAACAGAACCACTCTTTGCTTTTTGGCTCACACAAAGGGATTCTTACTTTTCTCTTCTGGCAGTTTCAACACAGGGCTTTTCTCTACTGTAAAAGCCCCACAGACACATTGGGTCTGGTGTTACCAGATTACTAACTGGTTTGCTTTACTGCTGTATTAAAGCTGGTGACTGCACCACCAGTTTACTTCCTGCACTCCAAGGGGAGTTTAAATCCATAGAAGAAACTCTGTTCCTTGAGGTTCACCAGACTAAGGTGGGGAGGGTTGCCTATCCCTCCTTCCCTGCTTTACCCCTGCTCCCTTTTTGGTATCGAAAGCGTTGTTGTAGCTTTTCGACACTGCAGAGCAACTACCAGACAACAAAACCCTAATGCACCCAGTTCCTCGGAGGTGAAAAACGAAGCCTTTCCCACATGCACCCAACTTTCCCTGTTAACTGGCTCTACCGACGCCGCTGGGACAGCGATGATTTCCGAGGAACCTACTAAAGGTTCTTCTAGCTGCCAGAAAGCCGCTTGCAGTTGGAAAACTTCAAAAAGCAAAAAGAGTGAATTTCTGCAAGGACCAACTGCTTTACAAAGAAAATAATAATGATCATCATGATTCTGATGAAAAAAGAAATCAAAACCCCCAAACCACCACCAAACCTCTCAAGCCCAAGTGTCTCCTATCAAA
>VZRI01002290.1:112658-124694 GCA_013397515.1 Upupa epops | reverse complement strand
GTTATTTAAAGGCGGGGGAGGGATGCCAGGGTCGGAAGGGGGTGTGAAGGACTCCTTCGTTCTCCTCGGCAGGGTAGGGAGTCCTGTCGAGCTTACCCCACGCCCAAACCCTGCCCAGGTTGGATGGGGTGGGCAGTAGAGTGGCAGGGATTTGCGGGACTGTTTGCAACTGAGGGGTTGACATGAGTGAGGAAGGCGTCCCGAAATGGTACCTGTGAACCACAGACCTGCAGAGCCTCAGGTTTGTCCCCGCAAGGAGTGCTGGAGAAAGGACAGAAGCCAGACTTGGCCTCAGAGGCTTCTGGAAAGGTTCTGGGGGCTTCACCCCTTCATGCTGGGCATATCCCACACACACACTGCAGGGGAGCTCGGGGGAGAATGGGGCACCTGCCTGCTGCCTCTTTCTCCAAGTGAGATCTATCCATAGGATGCCCTCTAAATCTTTGCCCACCTTTGGGAAAATAGGTGAGAAAGTCACCCCTCAGCTTTGCAACCTGTTCCAAGGGCTAATTCTCTGCTTGGCAACAATCAGGCTTTGAATTGCTTGACTTTCCCTGCTGCTGGTCCTTGTTAGGCTTCTCTCTGCAGGCTTGAAAACACTGTTTCCTACCAAGATGCATTTCCATCTAGTAAATCAACTCACTTTTTTCCAGCCCTTTCATTGTTTTTTGTCATATCCTCACCAGCTCCTTTTCCATCCAGCTATCTCCATCAGCTGGTGCATGGAGAACCCAGACAAGGCATTTCCTATCCCTTCCTTCCTCCTCTGTTCACGTTCTTCTCCCGTCTGTGCTCAACTAAATAAGCTGACAGCACAGAACAGCCTTTTATGAGCAGAAACAAATAATAGATGCATTAAAAATAGCTGTTGCTGTGGCTTTGCATGGGGAGTCATTAGCTGGTTAGTTGTTCGCATGGTGCTTTGCAGAGCAACGTTTCCTGGTGGATGAACACAGACAGAATAAATGCTCTTCGGGTAGTAAATAGTCTTTTGCTCTTGATTTCTTGCCTCCTGCCAAGCTGCTAGGTAATCATAAGGGCAGTGACAAAACAGTGATGAATCAACCCTCCGTAAGTCAGGAATTCAAGCTCATTTCACAGCTTCTTCCACCCCTTTTAACTACTTGTGATGGAAGGTTAGTGACTTGTAGTGGTTTGCAATATATAGATTTTTGTGTGTGTGTGTTCATTGTGCATGCAAAATTTACACCAACGGACAACAGTTTTCTTTTAACTTCTGATCTGTGGGGTGCTGTAAGCAGCCTGTACTCCTCCCAGATTTCACAGACCATGGGACAGAAGTGTCTGAAAGCCAGGCCATGTATTAGTTGACTTTGAACTGTGCTGGGTCAGTAAAAACTGGTAAGGCTCAAACCCTTTGTGCAAGATCAGAATGCTCTGTCCTAGTTAGGGAAGCACAGTTGATGCAAAAATCACTTGCCTGGTGTGTTGTGTAAAATCTCTGAATAAACCACAAGTGCCCTCACCCCTTCCCAGTTGCACCTCCAGTGGGAGTTGGCGTGAGAACATTACCAGCATTGATCTCAGCTTCAAAGTCAAATTTGGGGACTTAAAACTGTTACTTTAAAGACAAGGAAAGAAATGGCTGGTTTATTTGAAGGTTAAATTAATGTGCCCAGAAACAAATCTAAGCTTCAAATTCTTTCAAACACCATAGTTCTGGCTTAATTTTTCATCTCCTCTCATCCTTTTATCCTGAGGATTTCAAGGATGTGCTGTTGTGCATGTTTAAGTATCACTAGACGATAACATAAGCAAAGCCACTCTTGAAATTGCTCCTGACTGTGGATCCCTTCCAACCTCACTGTCCAAAAGGTAGATACCCTCTACCTCCTTGAAAGCTTGTAGTGAATTGCAGGTCCATATTGTTTCCAAATCCTTACTATGCTGACACTGAATTAAAATCAAGGCAATTGCTTTCTCTGCAATTAGGTTTTTTTGTGAGTTCCGGGTAAAGGAGCCCAGAGGAAGATTCATGAACAGCCATTTATTACCATGAAAAAAGACACTTGCATGATTAGGGGCACATGGGGATTTACTTGCTTCATCTTTCCCGGTTAACAGGGGCCCATCAAAGTCACTAGTTGCATAAATACACTAAAAAGTGATTTTGCAGAGCTTTCTGTATTCACTGGAATCTAGCGGTGGAACCAGAAAAGACCTTTAAAGGCATCAGTTTAACCTGAATCTTGTTGTGCAGGTTGAAACTACCCCAGACTCTACAAATGGATTCTTTCTTTACCTCTAGAGAGGTTTTCACCATTAATGGTCACAGAATTTGGCCACAGATTCTCATCGAGGCATATTTAACTCCAGGCCATATGTTTGCAAAAATAACTTCTTGAGTGAGAGAACAATGTATGTGTCTCCTGATCATCTTGCTGATTCTGCAGTCAGACAGTCCCGGTGTCTCTTTCTGCTTTCCCAGACAGCCTCAAATAGAAGGGAGCAAGTGTCTGGTTCTATCTCACAGCTGCCTTTGAAATCCCACTGGATGATGCTGTCAGGAAGCAGTGAGTATCATAGAATGGTTCGTGTTGGAAGGGACTTCAGAGATCATCTAGTTTCAACCCTCTGCCATGGGCAGCAGCACTTCTCACCAAAATCAGATTGTCCAGAGCCCCATCCAACCTGGCCTTCAACACTTCCAGGGGTGGAACATTCACAGCATCCCTGGGCAAACTGTTCCAGGACCTCAGCACCCTCACAGGGAGGAATGTTCTTCCTAGGATCTAATTTAAATCTCCCCTCTTTTAGCTTCAACCCATCCCCCTTGTCCTATCACTAGAGTTCCTCACAAAAAGTCCCTCTGCGGCTCTCCTGTAGCCCCTTCAGGTACTGGCAGGCTGCTCTAAGGTCCCCTTGGAGCCTTCTCCCAAATGCCCTCAGCCTGTCTCCAGAGCAGGGGGGCTCCAGCTCTCTGATCATCCTCATGGCCTCCTCCGGACTCACTCCAACAGTTCCATGTCCTCCTTGTATTAGGGACTCCAGAACCAGACACAGGACTCCAGGTGAAGTCTTCCGAGAGCAGAGCCTGAAGAAGCAGACCTTTCCTTACTTGCCTGTTTCCTGACCACATCAGCTCTGGTTCTTTCCCATCAGGCAAGAGGCATCATTTCCTCCTTTTCAGTTCCTTATTTATGTGGCAAGGTAACACAAAGACCCAATACAGACAGCTCAGGAGGTGCCCACGCTGCACAGTGAGAGAGCCCAAAGGATTTAAGGAAAGACACAGGGTAAGAGTGGTAGGAAAAATGCTTATGGGTTGAATTGATTGCCTGTGATCCCAAAGCAGATCAACCAAAGGCTTTGATGGCTCACCTGTTTTCCCTGATATTTCCCTGCCCATCACTACTCCTCCCCTCACCACATACATTCCCAGTCCACCTGAGGTAATAGAAAGGAGCAATTTCTCTCCATGAGCAGAAGTTATGGCCAATCCTCCTGTCTCATCTCTTTGAGGAGGTCTGACCCGAGCAGTTATCAGGAGTGAGCTGTAGAGAACACAGGCAGAATTGGTCTGTCAGCACCCATTACTCACAGAATCACAGAATTATTCGTGCCGGAAAAGACCTCTGAGATCACCAAGTCCATCACCACATTAGCTAGACCATGGCACTAAGTGCCACATTCAGTCTTTTCTTAAACACCTCTAGGGATGGCGACTCCACCACTGCCCTGGGCAGTCCATTCCAATGTCTAACCACCCTTTCCATGAGGAAGGGCTTCCTCACATCCAACCAAATCCTCCCTTGGCATAGCTTCAGGCCCTGGCACTAGCTGCCTGGGAGAAGAGCCCATCCCCCACCAGTCTAGAACTTCTCTTTAGGAGAGAGGGAGAAGATCCCCCTTGAATCTCCTCTTCTTCAGGCTAAACAACCCCAGCTCCCACAACCTCTCTTCATAAGATTTTCCCTCTAGTCCCTTCCACAGCCTCATTGCTCCTCCAGACCCACTCTAGCACCTCAATCTCTTTCTTGAAGTGTGGGGCCCAGAACTGCTCCTAGTGCACAAGGGGAGGCCTTACCAGTGCCCAGTACAGAGGGAAAATGACGTCCCTAGCCCTGCTGGCCACACTATTGCTGATACAAGCCAGGACCTAGAACAAATGAACAGTTTGAACTCAGCTTATCTAGGAGCCTGTGACCATGTCAAGGCACTTTGGGTTGGATGGCAACTTAGCACAAACGGTTAAACAGTCACGGTTATCAGGACTTCTCTTGTGTCATTGGTGAAAAAGATGTTGTGTGTTATGGGCTCAGTTCTCTGCAGCAAGTCATGCTGGTGTTAAACCAGCATAAACATGAAGAAGCTGGACCCACAGATAAGGAAAAGGAATTCCATAGTATTTAAAGTTCCTCTAAGTGTTCTCTTCTGTGGTACCCATGAAAGTCACTGGAGCAGAGCCAGTGTCTGCGCACTCTGCCTCACACACACCACAGATGAAGGATGGACTCATCTGCCCATTGACATCAAGGTCAAAAAGGACTCATTGACAATATGAAAACATTTAGAGTAAAGATGCCTGAAGCTGGCAGCTTGGTTTTAAGAGCTTTTCCCTTCTGTTTGAAAACTGGAGATATTCCAGATTGGAACAAAATGTGAAGTCCAGTTCCAAATGATTTCAGTGCATCACCAGATATTAAAAGGTTTGGATTTGGCAATGATCTAGGCAGCCTTTCGAATACTAGTCGATTTCATTGAAGGGAGGCTGAACAAGAAACAATCGAATATTTCTGAGAACTAATACACAAACCTGGTATTAGAGATGGAGGAGAAAGCTGCCAGAAAAATAGCAAAAGGAGTGTGGAAGAGCAAGGAAGAGAAAGGAGAGGAGAAGAAGAGGGAGAGGATTAAGCTGAAATTCTGAAGGAGGCAAGCTTTTTTCTTACTCTGCCTCTGTACACCAAGAAGCAGCAGTGCTTTAAACACTCCCTATGCTACAAAGCTATTTGTGTGCGTATGTCCACGCTCTGATTCACTTGGGGCACTGGGAGACAGAGGGGTGGTTAGTGTTTGCCCCCAAGATGTATAAAAATGCAAACCCCTAGCTCTGTACATTTATTCTACCTAAAGCTGGCAAGAAAGGAGCTTCCAGGGCTCTCATCCATCGGTTTGTTACCAAATAGCGAAGGGAGGTAGTTATTCCTCTGAGCACAAGCTCTCAGACTGTTCCTGGAAACATTCATTTAGCAGCAGCACTGCCAGTTTATTGATGCCTGTTTCAAAGAGTGGGGAAACAGAGCAGACACTCACTCTAAATTGCAAGTGGTTGTTGCAGATATTTGCTCCCTAAGGGTCACCCGAGGCACCTCCTCTCATCTTTACTGCTGAATAAAAGACCGACAGTTAGAGTCCATACAAATGCAAACAGCATGTGCTACCGTGTTCTAGATCACTGACGATGGGCTGAGACTCGGTTCTGCTAAGTACAGACCATGCCTTTTGCCTTCCTCCTCTGATGGCTCGAGTTGAGCTGACAAACTGGTTTATACCCATTGCTCTACTTTTTCAGCTCCCTCGTCTTCAACAAGATTTGGTAGTGAGTTCTTAAGCTTCTTCAGGCTGTGACCACATACACCAGCAGGACATCTTTGTGAGCGGTGAGAACTGGGGTGGGTCAAGTCTGGATCTTCTTTCAGATGCTGGACTGATTTCATAGAATCATTAGGGATCAGAAGAGACGTTGAAAGATCATCCAGTCCAATCCCCCGCCACAGCAGGATCACCTAGACCAAGTCACACAGTACACATCCAGGCGGGTCTGGAACGTCTCCAGAGAAGGACACTCCACAACCCCCTTGGGTTGAGCCTTTTCCAATGCTCCGTTACCTTCACTGTGGTAGGATAGGGAAAAGGAATCGCTATTTGTAGAGGTACTTTTATGAATCAATCTGTGATGGTATTTGAAGGAACCACTTTGCTGCTTACACCTGCTCTTCCCATTCAAACCAGAGTTTGATCTATTGAATAATCTTCAGCATTCAGGAGGTGTGGAGAAATAGGAGTTCTACACTGTGATTTAGAACTTGGCTGTGATGAGACCCACACCAATTTCTTGAGCATCCTAAGATGTGGTGTCTTTCAAAAGTGAGCAGGCTGATGAACTGACATGCAAGTGTCTGGGTGGCTGGAGGTCAGGACAGCACTGAGAGTTTCATGATGCAGTGTCAGAAGTCTCTGCACTCGAGAAATCTGCAGCACTGGGCAGTTTTACAGAGCAGCTTTCTTGTAGATAATAAAGTCCTGGCTCTTGCAGTATGTCCACTCCTATGAAGTTTCCCAGACGGTGTTTTGTAGAGGTCAGAGTTCATGACAATTGGCATGAAAAAGTAAAAAATCTCTACTACCTCCTGGTGGCAGAGATTTGCTCTCTGTGTACAGAGAAAGGGTGCTGATGGAAAGAGCCCTGATGTCTGACATCACTGTAGAGATTTGGGTGTCATCAGACCAGTTCTATGACTGCTTAAAACTGACAGTTGTTTAGCCTGGAGAGGAGGAGACTCAGGGGGAACCTTATCACACTTTATAACTACCTGAAGAGAAATTATAGACAAGTGGGGGATGGGCTCTTCTACCAGTGATAGGAGGAGAGGGCAGGGCCTGCTAGGGGAGGGTTAGGTTGGATGTTAGTAAGCCCTTCCTCACAGAAAGGGTGGTTAGACATTGGAATGGACTGCCCAGGGAGGGGGTGGAGTCCCCATCCCTGGAGGTGTTTAAGAAAAGACTGGACATGGCACTTGATGTTAGGTCATGGGCGGGGCTTGATGATCTTAGAGGTCTTTCCCAGCCTCAACAGTTCTGTGATTCTGTGATTTTCTTCCTCACACTTCTTGCCTACAGCAAATTGATTCCTGCAGACTGCTCCACACTCTGGCCACTTAAGCCAAAACCAAAGTTCTCCTCCTTTACCTCTTTCCTTCTGGCACTTTTCGTGCTGTTGGATGAAACGTCCCCCTCTCCAGATTCACTCTCAAAAGCACAGTGGTCAAAACAGGCAATTTCTGTACCTGGTATCTAGAGTAGCCTTGGTGATCATCTGGTGGTAAGGCCATGTGTGTCCCTAGGACTCTCCAGTCCCAGCTCTCAATAGAGTAGCTCACAACTACTTTCCAAGAATCCTTTGTGCCCAGCCTCCTATCACAAGTTTTGCACATTCCCTCTAGAAGTCTTCTTAACATCAATCCTGTCCATCTCTTAAGGTGAGCGAGGGCTCAGTTCCTCAGCCTGAACATCAACACCTGGTGTCACTTAAAATGCCATGGGGCAGCTGAGAGAACTGCAGAGCACCGGCAGTTATGACAGAGGATCTAAGGAGATGTTTTTTCTACACTGGCAGCTGGAGCCCATGAAGGGTTTCATAGCACATCCCCAATGACTCTGAAGTGCCATTCTTATGTGAATCAAGACCTCAGTGTTGCCGCGGAATTGTCAATGTTCTGGGGAAAAAACCTCATCCTCAAGCTTCTAAAGGCAGGGCTGTTTCATCCTGAGTCGTGTATACTTCCAGGAGGCAAAACAACAGGCTAGTGTGTTGTCCCAAGGCTGATGGATTTGCTGACTGCTTACTCTGAATTATCTGAATTGCCCCTGGAAAGCTATAGGGTGGCACAACTCAACAGAAATTCAAAGAACAGTTTGGGTTGTAAGGGACCTGCAAAGCTCATCCAGTCCAATGCCCATCAGTGAGCAAGGTTGGGCATTCAACTAGAGCAGGTTGCTCAGAGCCAAAGGCAAGGGGTATGAGGGGGTGTGGGTACATGCCCCCCTTGAAAACATTCTGGACAGTCAGAAGGGCAAATTACTTGGAGAAAGCAAGGTCTCCCAGGCATGGGACAGTGCCTTTAGCTGTGCTCTGCTTTCCCTGCTCGCCCTGGGAGGCGGGTAAGTCACAAGTGCAAGCTGAGCCTTTTTGCTTTTGGGAATGAGGTTTTTATGGCGTGAATGTTCTGTGAAGGTGAGGTTGTTTGTTACCCTTCTCCTTCCATCTGTTTAACATGCTGGGCTAAGTCAAGCAGGTTGAAATTGGTCTTCAGTGCCCAGCCTCAGCACATTGACTTTGTCATATCGCCAAGAAGTGTTGACATCCCTGACCTCACAAATTCCGATTCCGTGGATTTCCTCCAGACAGGTTTGTCATGTTTTTGCACCTTTATCTGGATGGAGCTCTACACAGTCTCCTTTGTTGGGCTCGTACTTGCCACATTTGTAGCCCAGCACTATGAACTCTCTTCTGGTCCACACATGGACACGTAGGACTTGTGATCTGCAGTGATGCTGCATCACATCCAGAGAGCCTGCCAAAGGGGTCCAGCAACCTTCCCCCAAAGGTGATAATGATCTTGATGTACCCTTCTTCTTATCCAGGTCTCATCACATAATGCAGGCTCAGCACCCAGAATATTCAGTCCTGCACCTCAAACACTGGGATCTCTCATGACAGGACATTAAAAACAAACCTGGAAGGGTCTGGCCAGTAACCTACAAACACGATGAGTATTTCCTATTACATTTGCTGCAATGCATGGTTGGAGACTTCTCTGCCTTTGCAGCTACCTCATAGCCATGGAAGAAAATTTAGATCAAGTAGCGTTTTCTCTAAGGGATCAGCGGGTGAGGTCTGGTTTTTAACATCTGGTTTCTCTTTGGAAAGTCCTTGGATGAGTTAGGTGCATAGGAAAAAAGAAATCTGGTGTTCCGCTCCCTCTACTGGTACACTTTTCAGCCATTACTCTGAACCAAAGACAAAGCTGTTCAAGTTCTGTTTTCCAACACCTAACCTGGTTCTGCTCCTGGAGGTCTATCACAGTGCTCAAGGAGAAAGTTTGGGAGAGCTAGCAGGTCTCTTTTACAAACAGTTTCATAATTAAACCCAGGTTGTTCCAGATGGCACCTTGTGTTTTATGGCTGCCTCTGAACTTTCTGCTCTGTGGAGATTTATTTCAGTGTCCATACAGAGACTTGCTACTGCCCATACTTTTCTGATCATTTTTTTTCATGTTTCCATATGCATTTCAAAATTCACACATAGCAACACATCTCTTCCTTCAAGATCACCTAACAGGCCACTTGCTTCATTCTGGGGCTTCAGCCACTAGAGGTAGGACATCAGCATACAGTTCTCATTGTCCTCACCTTCTCTGCCACCTTGTGTTTAAGAGCCTTCCAGACCACTAACAATCGATTCAGTCAGATATTCTCATTTATAATAAAGGTCCTGTTTGCCAAAATGCCAGGGAAGTTGGAACTAGATGATCTCTGAAGTCATAGAATCATCAGGGATCAGAAAGGACCTTGAAAGACCATCAAGTCCAATCCCCCTGCCACAGCAGGATCACACAGACCAAGTCCAGGCAGGTTTCAAATATCTCCAGAGAAGGAGACTCCACAACCCCCACCCCAGGCAGCCCCCTTCAGTGCCCCATCACCCTCACTGTGAAGAAGTTATAGAATCACAGTCAGGGTTGGAAGGGACCACAGGATCATCCAGTTCCACCCCCCCGACACGGGCAGGGACACCCCACCCTAGATCAGGCTGGCAAAAGCTTCATCCAGCCCAGCCTTCAGGTCCCTTCCAACCTAAGTCGTTCTATGATACCTTCTTTGCTACCACTAACACAGTCAATGATGTCTCTTCCAGAGTCATGGACCAGGCATACATTTCTAGATACTAGTGTGCCAGAGGATTACTCCCATCTTCAGGAACCCGAGGGTCATAAAATCATTGAAAGCTGCACCTCAGGCATCACCTCTAGAAGTAATTGAAGCTAAGACTTCCTCACAAGTTGGACAATCAGCTCTACCTATAGCAAACTACAGATACTTCCACAAGAGAAAGTTCGCTTGACCCAGAGCACTAATGAATCAGTCCTAGATGATGTGTTGTTGGAAAAAATCAAGTCCTCAGTCCCTTCTTTACAAGATACCACCTCAACTCTAGCTACTTAGGTTTTTGAGGAAAGGCTGAGGGTGCTAGGTCTCTTTAGCTTGGAGAAGAGGAGGCTGAGGGGTAATCTCATTAATGCCTATAAATATGTGAGGGGTAGGTGTCAGGAGGACAGAACAAGGTTCTTCTCAATGTCATCTAGTGATAGGACAAGGGGCAATGCATACAAGCTGGAACAGAGGAGGTTCCATATCAATATCAGAAGGAACTTCTTCCCAGTGAGGGTAATGGAGCACTGGAACAAGCTCCTTCTCTAGAGACATTCAAGACCTGCCTGGCTATGTTCCTGTGCACCTTGGTCTAGGTGGTCCTGCTGTGGCAGGGGGATTGGACTAGATGATATTTTGAGGTCCCTTCTGATCCCTAATGATTCTGTGACTCTATGATTAAGCAAAATATAATTGAATGTGAGAGCTGTAGGGCCAGAAGAGGCATATGATTCTTCCTTTATTCCTTTAACAACCCAACATACGGCATTGAAGTCCTTTAAACACATTGCTTACATGATCAGAGTTTGGCTTCTGTATGTAACCTGCGTGTAACAGGGCTTGTCAACTATCAGCACAGACCAACCCATCCCTGTAGCCAGAACCAGCTGCTGTATTGAAACACTGACCCTGGTAACAAACCTATTTGCTAATCATCATATATATTACTAAACCTTTCCATTGGGAATGGATCAGCTGTTAACATCTTTAGTTAAATACAGTCTTTTATAATTGCTGTAATTTTTTGTTCCTATTTTCCAAGGTACCCTAACTTGCTGTGAATCGACTGGTAGTGACTAATTTGCTGCTGTTCCCTCTTGTACCATGTGAATCTTTATCTGTAGCAGAACCCACTATTTTTCCTGACTAAAAAAAGAAGAAATGCTCAATTCCTATCAAACACTGCAGCCAGCATCAATTTTCAAAGGTAAAACTGGTACTTGGGGTGGCACTGGGGTCTACTTGAAAGACTGCCACGGAGCACAGGCTCTGTAGGCTCTGACTTTGTATTAGTCTTTATTTTTTTATATGATAGCCCAGTAGTATCTGGCAGAAATCACACTGCAGGAAACCTTCTCCTGTCACAGCCGGGGCTGTGCTGGCTTTCTGTTGGAAGCGTAACATGGAGCTGACACATTTGCTAGCATAATCCCCCAAAGAAATAAATTCACTAATCCCAGGACTGGAACTATTGCACTATTGAAATTTAGAGCAGTAATAACCATTTCCTACCATTCAGTGTGAAGAATAAGGCCTTCCAGTGTTTTTCCTTTGTTTGGAATAAATTACCTCCCTGCTAGCTGTTTGACTATGGCATAAATCAAATGGTT
The DNA here is from genome assembly GCA_013397515.1 of Upupa epops. NCBI lineage: Eukaryota > Metazoa > Chordata > Aves > Bucerotiformes > Upupidae > Upupa > Upupa epops. The sequence continues at coordinate 113,409 of VZRI01002290.1, read as the reverse complement.
CCAGTTCAAGGAGATGTCACGTGTATCTGAAACTTCTGGTGCTACCTCTCAATTTATTACGCTGCAAACAGAGATCATTCATGTTCAGGATACAAAGTCAGGCCCTAAAAAGCACAGAAACACCAGACCAGAGGTTGTCTGTGCTGCCAAGACTGTGCTGGATGGAATTTAAGCACCCATATCCAAACTGGCTGTTATGAAGCGGCTCTGGCCAGCACCCTGCCCCACTTCCAGAAGATGGATTACTTAGGCCTAGTTCAAATGATGGCTCTTCAGTATCACCCTCCGTGCGGCCAAGAGGGCCAACAGCATCTTGGATGGGGGGGATCAGAAGGGGGGTAGTTAGCAGATCAAGGGAGGTTCTTCTTCCCCTCTACTCTGCACTGGTGAGACTGCATCTGGAGTATTGTGTCCAGTTCTGGGCCCCTCAGGTCAAGAAGGACACAGAGCTGCTGGAGGGTGCCCAGCGTAGAGCAACTAAGATTATGAAGGAAGTAGAGCAGCTTCCTGATGAAGAAAGGCTGAGGGAGCTGGGTATCTTGAGCTTGGAGAAGAGGAGGCTGAGGGGTGACCTCATTCATTTCTATAAATCTGTGAGGGATGGGTGTCAGGAGGATGGAACCAGGCTCTTCTCAAGGTCATCTGGTGATAGGTCAAGGGGCAACAGGTGCAAGCTGGAACAGAGGAGGTTCCATCTAAATATCAGCAGGAACTTCTTCCCATTGAGGGTACTGGAGCATTGGAGCAGGCT
>VZRI01002290.1:0-91926 GCA_013397515.1 Upupa epops | reverse complement strand
CCTAACACCCTGTGATTCTGTGATATGATGATGCTGGCAAATTATTTCACTATGCAGTGTAGGAGAAAGGGACCTAGATGATTTTTTGAGGTCCCTTCCAGTCCCTTAATGAGTCTGTGATTCTGTGGATTCTGTGACTCTAGATTTTGCTTGTGTAATAGCAAATGTTTTCTATAAGAATCTCTAATTTCATAGAATCCTAGAACAGATTGGGTTGGAAGGGACACCTAAAGGTCTTCTAGGCCAATGTCCTTTTATATGGAAAAGGTCACATTTTTGTGGGGATTTCCTGCTTTTTATCACATTAGCAATTTCTTCTCTATGAAAGACCAAAAAAAATCAAACTGACAGGAACCTCGGGTACCATCAGCCTTTTTCTCATCATCCCAATCCATTTCCTCTCCTTCAGATGTAAGTAATTAATTAAGAGCCTATGTGCCTGTAGTTCAGCCTTCAAGTTCGTTTCCTACGTAGGATGTGGAAAAATTCATCTTGTTCAAACGCTCTCCTACTGGTCCAGGTTGTGTGGTGTTTGCTCACACCCCACCAGCAGTTACACTCAGACAGCCTGGCCAGGTCCCTTTCTGACACATTGCTGCAGATTTATTTCAAGCCAAACCTTCATGGAAAGGATGCTGTGAGCAAGAGCTGGAAATACCAGTGGAATGGAGCTTGTCACACCAGGCTGGACACGATGCTCCTACGTGGGAGTCAGGTTTGGCTCCCAAGCACCAATTTTAGAGCAAAGTTTGTACTGCTTTCCTTCCAGTGCCTTGATTTTCCACCACTCTGACATAAATAGGAGCCTCTGGACACCCTCAGGAAGGACAGGCAACCCTCCACACCTGAATGCTGGACCAAACACAATGGTTATTCAAGGTCAGGCTAGATGGGACTCAGGACAATCTGTCAGATGTCCCTGCTTGTTGCAGAGGAGTTGCCTAGATGGCCTTTGGAGGTCACTTCCAACCCCACAAATCTACGATGACACACGAGATGTGCTCTGAGCAACCTGTTCTAGTTGCAGATGTCCCCTCACTGCAGTGGGTTGGACTAGATGAACTTCAAAGGTCCCTTCAAACCCAAACCATCCCATGACCCTGTGATTCTGTGCCTGAGACATCCAGCTGGTTCCTTCCATCGAAGCACATATAACCTTGTTGAGAGACATAGAATCATCAGGGCTGGAAAAGACCTGCAGGATCATCAGTCCAACCATCCACCCTATAATTCCCAACCAATAACCTATCTCCTGAAACACCATGCCTGGACATTTTTTTGAACCCCTCCAGGGATGGTACCTCCGCCCCCTCTCTGAGCAGCCTGTTCCGAGGCCTCCCCACTCTTTTCTGGGAAGAAGTTTTCCCTAAGTTTCCAATCTGAACCTCCCCTGCTGCAACTTGACCCCATTTCCTTTTGTCCTATAGTTATTCACGAGGAAGAAGGGCCAACTCCCTTCTCACTACACCCTCTCTTCAGGTAGTTGTAGAGAGCAGTGAGATCTCCCCTCAGCCTCCTCTTCTCCAGGCTGAACAGCCCCAGCTCCCTCAGCCTCTCTTCATCACACATGTTCTCCAGACCCCTAACCAGCCCAGCTGCCCTTCTCTACACCCTCTCCAGTGCCTCAATGTCCTTCCTACACCACTTGCTTAAGTAGGTTTTCCACAGCCTCAGGACGGCCCCACACCTGCTTTCCCTGGGGGGGGGTTGGAATGGGCTCTCCCCTCACACCAGTTTCACACCCCCATGGCTTGGCTACCAGTCAGGGACACGAAGAGGAGCCTGGCTGAAGGACAGAGACTCCTAGTGAAGCAGCATGATCACAGAGTCATTTCCTTAAACTTGTGGGGAAAGCTTGCTGTCATTGTTTATCTGCTGCCAGCAGGCTCTGCTGGTTGTTTTGTTTTTCACTGGAAAAAGCCAGCAATGCAGCAAAGAGCTGCATGAATAAACAGCTTGGGATTGGCAAGCACCAGTTAGCAAAGCTGTGCTCGCACAGTCCCCACGCGGCTGCTTCTCTGGGAGTTTCTTGTTTGGAACAACTCGTTTTGCATCACACAAAATACCCACCGCCCCCCTTGTTCACACAGCTCTTGCTGGTTCTTCCTACTCCAGGAAGCCTGGAGAGGGGCAGACAGCCTGCAGGTTGTCTGTCCTGCCAGCTCAAACACACACACCAGGACCTCCATCTATGCGAACAATGGCAAAAGGTCCTCTCCCCAGCCCAGGGACTTGTGTGCAATAACAGTGTCTGCAAGGACGACTGCAAAAAGGGCTGGGAAGGCAATTTGCATAGACCCAGGGAATCACAGAGTGTTAGGGACTGGGAGGGATCTTGGAAGATCATCCAGTCCAATTCTCCTGCCACAGCAGAATCCCCTAGGTCCAGCTGCACAGGAACAGTCCAGTGGGTTAGAAATGTCTCCAGAGAAGGAGACTCCACATCTCTCCTGGGCAGCCCCTTCCAGGGCTCTGTCACCCTCACAGGGAAGAAGTTTCTTCTCATCTTTATGTGGAACCTCCTCTGTTCCAGCTGACACCCGGTGCCCCTTGTCCTAGCATTGGGTGCCACTGAGCACAGCCTGGCTCCTTCCTCCTGACATCCACCCTTTCCATCTTGATCAACAGTCATGGGGTCACCCCTCAGGCTCCTTTTTCCAAGCTAAACAGACCCAGCTCCCTCAGCCTTTCCTCAGCAGGGTACCTACAGGAAGGCTGGAGAGCTACTTTCCCCAAAGGGATTTTGTGATAGGACAAGGGGAAATGGTTTGAAACTGAAGGAGATGAGGTTTAGACTACATCTTAGGAAGAAGTTCAGAATGAGAGTAGAGAGACTCTGGAATTGATTGCCCAGAGAGGCTGTGGCAACCTCCTCCCTGGAGGTGTCCAAGGCCAGGTTGAATGAGGCCTTGAGCAATGAATTCTGATTGAGAGGTGTCCTTGTCCATGGCAGCGGGTTGGAGGTCTGAGGTCCCTTCGAACCTGAGCCAGTCTGTGATCCCTGATACTTCTGCTTGGATCACAGGTCCACCAGGGTGTGTGAGATAATCAGAACCACAGACTGCTTTGGGAGACCTCCAAAGGGTGCCCAGTACAATCCGCCTGCAACAAGCATGGTCATCACTCACCAGCTCAGGTTGCCCAGAGCCCCAGCCAGCCTGACCCTGAATGGCTCCAGAGATGGAGCCTTCACCAGCTCTCTAGGCAGCCTGTTCCAGGGATCCCCCACCCTCAGATTCAACAACTTTTTCCTCCTGTCCAGCCTTACTCTCCCCTTTTCCAGCTCCAAACCATGACCCCTTGTCATTCCCTGCCCTTGTGAACAGTGTTCCCCAGCTTTCTGACAGCCCCCTCCAGTACTGGAAGGTGACTAAGGTCCCTGCGAACCCTTCTCTCCAGGCTGAACAACCCCAACTCTCTCAGCCTGTCCTTCTAAGAGAGGGGCTTCAGCCCTCTAAGCGCTTAGATTCATGACATTCACCTGCAGCAGGGCTGCTCTTTTATGGAACATTTCAGCACCTACAACAGCCTCAGCACTCACCAGTGCCTTCTTAGTGGGGTCTTGAAAGATGTAGGCACAGAACCCTTGCTCTTGGGTCGACTCAAGAAGGACAAACACTCTGTTAGGCCCAAGGAAATGCCTGTAAAGCTCCACAGTGTGAACATGTCAGTGTCTGGGTTCATCAGGCAGGAATTCATCAGAACCTACAGATCACAGCTACCTCCAGGTAAATCATATCCAGAATCTTCCAGCTTGAGACCCAGGGCTGCTTCTATCAACCCCTCAGGCCCAGCCTGTGTCCAAGCACCAACCACATGGCATGGAGAAAGAAACACAATGCCAGAGTTTTCCAGGCAACCACTTCACAGCTTTACCTGAGACAGAGAATGCTGTGACCCACAGATGAGGTAGACCAGGTAGATGGACTCAGAGATGATGGAGAGCTTTTTATTTCCCAGGGTCTTAATTTAACAAAGTGCTACATTCCATAGTTCCAGGATGAGGACTTGTTCTTGTCTGAAATAGAAAACCATGAGAAAGCGCGAGGACTGCCAGCATCACTCTTATGGAAGCAGAGCAGTGCAGAGAAACCTTACCGAGGGTGGACATCTGGCATAGGAGACACCTTAAAAACTCTGTAGGAGCATTTAATGAGCTACAGGTCAGGTAACCTGGTTGCTCCTGTTGGAAACGGAGCTGTAGATACCAAACCTGTTGTGTGATGTCTACAATAAATTCTAGCTTGTGCTATTGGGAAATAAACCCCAAAACATGAGGCAAGTGACTCGTCTTGTGCCAGTTGAAGGATTATCACTGCTGCAGCAAAGTCTTCTTTGTGTAGAGCTACAGCTGGTCTGCAGGGTCACAACCCATCTCGACATTCAGGGGCTTATGTGAAGGACGAGGAGAGCACTTCTCAGCTGCTTCCCTTCATAGAATCATAGTCTTCTCCTGTCTCTTTCAAAAGAATATGCTAGTTCAGCAAGGCAAGCAAAGCTGAAATCAGTAGAGAGTGAAGAGACTGGAGGCTTCACCTCCTGCCTCAAACCCTACTCCCTCCCTGTCTGCAATCAGATAATTCCAAGCAAATCAATCAAACTCCAGGGGTTGTACAGAGAATATTTCTAAGGTTCCAATCCCAAGACTGCTGGCCGTGGATGAGAACGGAAGGAGCAGAGTGACACCTATGCTTTAAGGACCTCCAGAAATTACAGAGATGCTGGGGCACTGCAGAAGACCCTGTCTGTGCTCCAAAGGCCCCTACGAGCTTTGCTGGGACCCAAGGCTGGTTCTGAGTGTCCACCTTGTCTCCACCTTAAGAACAGACAAGCTGAAGACATTTGGGAGCCTTCAAGCTCTGTGGCAGGTGCCCAACCAAGACCAAGCACTCAACATCAAATGGAGATCGGTTGGGATCTCCCCGTGCCCTTGAGTGGCTGAGGAAGGCGGCCAACAGTAGTCTTTTGCCAATGAGCAGCAACCAACCAAGGCACCTTGGTCAGCTGTGGTCAGAGCTGGAGCCTGGCCTGGGTGAAGACGGACCACAGGCAAAATTCACAGTCCTTCTAGCTCCTAAGTCTGGCTCCAGAACAGACCAGAGAACCAACAATCAACTGTTCATGCAGCTGAACCTCCTGTTTGGCTACAGCTCTCCTGCTTGCCTAGCCTGTGCCACCATCTTTGCCATATGACCACTCTGATATTTGCAACCATTTGTTAGCCCCACTTGTGGTACCGCTGATTTCCAACACCCCAGCACCCACACCGTGTCCTCAGAGTGACACCCAGTTCTTGAGGACACCACAGCGCCCAGCTGATGCACTGAAACACCTCCTTTGTCCTTCTGACCAGCAGCACTGTCTTGAACTCCTGAAGTTCATTGTGTTGGGAAGCGAGGAGACAGTGAAACCGACTGCTGCCATAGACATTCCGTTTTTCTCAAACTGTGGATTTATTAACATGAGGAAAGGCCACAGCACCTCCCCACCAGCCTTCCCAACTCATCAAACACAACTCATCCATAAAGCTCTCCCTGGGCTGCCAGAGCTGGGGCACTCACACTCAGACCAGCAGCCTGGCTCAGCCACCCTTCCTCCTCCTCCTGACCAGCCCCAGAGCTCCTTGTTTTATCAGCTCCTTGTTTTATCACAGTTCCTTAACACATGTGCCAGCATCACCCCCTGCACAGGCACAGCACCATCAACAGGAAAGCTAGAGGAGATGTCCTTCACAGGCTGCTACTGCACAAAACCCCACTCATCTGCAGCTGCCTGGGTCTGGCTGGTAGATCAGCTCCTCTTTTCCAGCGGTATTTTGGTTCTATCCTTCAGACTGTGGTTGCACACAAAGAGCTTAGCCAGCCCAGCTACCATCCCTTCTGCTCCAAGACAGACCTGCTCCAAGACAGACCTTCGTGGAAATTATCTTCAGCAAGCCAGAATGGAGGAAAAGTCATCCCACCTTGCAAACCCATCACAAATCATTGAAGAGCTCGAGGGACACTTCTTGATTCCCCGGACTGCAAGACAGCCAACAACATTCAGCTGGACTGTTAACACTGCCCAACCACCTCCAAATTCCAATAAACTCAGGAATGAGAAGGAAATAGAGAGAGATTGGTCTGGAAGGAGAATTTCTTAGCTGGACTGATCACTTACTGCAGAAGAAAGAGGCTTTAATTTTGGGAAGGGGAACCTGGACTTCACAGTTGGCTGCCAGTCACTGCCTATTACAGACAGGGGGCTGCTGGCAGCACAGCACGTCTTCTGGTCAGAGATTCAGGAACAGCAGGGACACAAGCAGTGTGGAGCTCTGTCAGGGAAAGAGACATGAGGGTATGAAGACTCTCAATATGTTGATGGACAATGTGTACCCCATCCTGCTTCCCTTGCACTCAGTGGGATGCATGAGGGACCGCACACTGTTCCTCAGCTGGAAGACTAGCATGAGTAGCAGCATTTTGAAACCAGGTTGTCCCAGCTGTCCTGCTCCAAGAGTGCAGGTAAGGCCAACAGGAAAGTCCATGGACTCTGAAGAGCATTGCTTGTTTGGAGCTGAACATCACATCTAATGAATTAATGTCTACAGGAGGTCCTGACAGTCTCAAGAGAGAACTCAGCTTCAAGAGGGTCTTCCAAATGTCCTCTCCACCATGCAAACCCACCCATGTGCCCATGACACATCAGCTTCGACACCTATCCTTCACCTTCTGATGAGCCTTTTCACCTTTACAGGGCATGAAATCCTGCCTCTGCCCCTCCTCAAACTCTCCCTCCTTCCACTTCTCTGAAGACTCAGTGGGATTTAATCTCTGTAGATGAAGAGTCTGATTTATGTGTCTAATCTACTCTCCTCCAGCAACAGTCACTGCTCTTAGCCATGAAGGATGATGAACAGCGAGTCTCACCTCAGAACATGGATGTTTTGCATCTCTGTGCTAACACCACTGGCTTCCTCTGCTCAGTTCCTGCAACACCTTGGTCACTGGGCTGTCTCCCCCTGCAAGCCACTAGTAGCAGCCCCAGCAGCCCAGCTTGCCCCCTCGCTGTGCCACCCTTGGGCTTTGCCTCCAGCACCCTCTGCAGCCACTTGTCTGACAGTTCCACCTTTTCCCACATGGCCAAGGGGTCCCAGTGAGACCATTTCAGCTCCCCACAGCAGATGTCTCTCCAGCTGAGGCTGCTGCTGCTTTCTGACTATTAGCCACAAATCTTTCAACACCCACAGCCACCCACTGGGCAACCTTTGGTGCCTTTCTGCATTCAGTGGTCTGGAGACAAGGTCCATCCAGATCCCCCCAAGGTGCTGCCATTCACACAGCTCTCAGAAACATAGTTAAAAACGTAGTTTCCAGGGATAGAGACAGATGCTCCACCTCCGTCTCTGGGAATCATAAAATCAATGAGCGTTCAGGTTGGAAAAGACTTCTACGATCACTGAGTTCAACCATTAACATAACCAGGTCACCACTAAACCATCTCCCTCAGCACCACATCTACAGGTCTTTTAGAACCCCCCAGGGATGGGGACTCCAGCACTGCACTTGGCAGCCTGGGCTAGGACTTGATGACTCTTTCACTGAAGAAATTGTTCCTCATGGCCAATCTGAACCTCCCCTGGTGCAACCTGAGGCCATTTTATCTTGTTCTATTGCTTGCTACTTGGAAGAAGAGATCAACAACTACCTCATTACAGCCTCCTTTCAGGAAGTTGTAGAGAGTGAAAAGTTCTTCCCTCAACTTCCTTTTTCCCCAGGCTAAACAGCCCCAGTTCCCTCAGCTGCTCCTCATAGCTTTTGTGCTCTAGACCCTTCACCAGCTTCACCGCCCTTCTCTGGAGCCACTCCAGCACATCAATGTCATTCTTGTACTGAGGGACCCAAAACTCAAAGCAGCCTTGTGAAAGAGTTGAAGCAGTAACCAGTGCCCTTCAACAGGAGACAGAAGCTCCAGAAAGCCCTGACGTGCCCCTTCTCTGACCTACTCGCACACTGCACAAAAGCTATGAGACCCATGCAAGACCACCCGTCAGTAGGTGAGCGCTGGTATTTATTGTGCTGTAACAGACAGTGCTGGTCCAAAATGGGCTGGGGGGGCTTGCTGTGACTCAAGTGTTGAGGCCATTCGTGTGTGTCTCAAGAAGCAGCGTGAGGAGCAGAGCTGGAGAGGAGGGAAGAAGGGGTGAAACCGAGTACAGAAATGTGCTTCAAACTGTATCAACGACACTGTACATGGGCACTTCTCAGGTGGAAGGGGATACAGTCCAAGTGTGTAACTCATTAATTAAGCAGAGTAGCTAATCTCAGCACTAATGAACTCTAGCTCATGTAACGTAACATTTAAAATTAATTAGACAGAAGTCATTCACAGTAAACATTTCCATTCCGAGGACAGGCGAGAGCTACTGTAATGATTTGATTACTGCCAGCCAGGACCAGAACAGTACACAGGGGGTAAACTGGGAAAAATAGTCCGTATAGATCAGCTCTGGCTGTGGATCGGGATGAGGAGCCGGGAGCGAATGTGGAATCTCACTACTGTATCAAAACAAACATCACTGAGCAGGACATGTAGAACAGAGCATGCCGTTGTGACGGGCTGGCACCGACCGACCACTGCTCAGCAGCTCAGGGCGGCATGGAGCAGCAATGCAGCAGAAAGTCACTTGTTCTTTTCCTCTCCCTCCCTTCTCCTTTGAAAAGTCATGGGCTGTCACAAGGGCACTGCAGTTCGATTCAAAATTCATCTTCAGAGCTGTCGGCTAGGAGCATGACACGGTCCTGCATGCTGTTGAACTCCCTCTGCTAGGGGAGAAAAAGACACATGAAACAGCTCCACACGCTGGAGCCTTTGGATACCCCCCACACCCTAACCAAGAGGTCCCAGACATGTCAACCCACACAAATCAGAACCGGGCTGCACTCAAACTGGTCGAGAGCAGAGTGGGTGGGACTGGGGGTCCCTGCTGTGCTTGTCATACCTTCCTTTTATGTCTCTTTGAGCCGTTTCTTCTTCGGCGACTCATTATCTTAATGCTGTAGAGTGCCCCTAGGATAAAGAGGGCTCCGGCTATTCCGACTCCTACGGGAACCAGCATCCCCGACATGTATCCTGCCTGTGTGGAAAAGGCAAACAGAGCAGCATCTCACAAGATCATCCTGTCAGAGTTATTTTTCAACATCTAACACTGATACGTCCCTGTGCTGCTTTCAAACGTGTTTACTGTCACCCACCTGCTTCCAGGACTGCTCAGCAAGCCCCAACCAGCCCCACTCCAGGACCAAACTGGTAACCACCACAGCTCATTCACCTCAGCCTTGGCTAACAGGTACATCCTTATGAAAGGTGAGACATCACAGTGCTTAGGGGAGGGAACAATTCTGGTGCAGAGGTGCAAGTGCTGGGGTGAAAAGTCCATTAATACAGGTGCATGAGTGAAGGAGAACCTCGACCACTAAGGGCAGGCAATCTCAAGCCCAAACAAAGACCTATGAGCATCCACACAGCTTCACTAGGTGCTGTGCAGAGCAGGCTGAGTGCTGCTCCGTGCTCCCCAGGTACCACCAGAACAAACAGAGGCACAGGTATGTGTTTGGCCACATCCAAGAGAGCTCAAGCTAAAGAGCCAAGGGCTGCTGCTAGGCATCTCAGCACAAATCTAGACTGGCAGCAGGCTAGGACTAATATCCTTCTGGCCAGCTCTGATCATGGGACTGTGTCTTACCACAGTCAAACAGTTAAAACACCCCTCCAGTAAAGAGTAATACCCAGCTCCAGTGCTTCCCAGTCACGTGTTGGCATGGGAAAGGATGTGCCCTGGGACACTGATGTCAAATCTCAGCACTGGGATGGCAGAGCTGTGCAAAGCTGGGCTGTGCTCAGTTTTCATGGGAAGAAGCAGCAGTTCATTCTCTCCCTGCCCAGCCCAGCCTGAGCCTCCTCAGCTTCACACTGAAATGTTTGACCCAAATGCTTTAGCTCTGCATGGGGTGGGGTCACTTGTGTGAGCAGGACAGGGATGTGTATGGAGGACAGGCACTCCTTCAGCTGGCCTTAAGGGAAGCAGAGCAAATACAAATCAGCTCTAGATGCAGTTGCTGTGATCCAGAAGTTTGCATTTGGAGGTGTTGAAGGCCAGGCTGGATGAGGCCTTGAGCAACCAAGAAGAGTCGCTGCCCAAGGAGGTTGGAGTAGATGATCTGTAAGGTTCCAACCTAAACTTTCCTATAATTCTATGATTTCACATTAAAAAAATACATATAGACAGCAGGACTACCATAAAAGAACATACTTAAGCATTCAAAATCCTTTGGAGAATATTCCTGAGTGCTTGGTGTTTGGTGTTCTGCTGCTTGAAATGAAAATCAACCCAACTTTTAAAGTGCTGGATTGCTTCAGCATCCTCAGCTAATTCAGGCTGGAGGGGCTTAATGGAATCAGGGATGCAGGTACAGCCTGGCCCCCTCCCTCACTGGCATTGTCTTCATTCATGGTGCAGCATCTAGAGTCCTGTGCTTGATCTACCCTACAAGCTATACCCATCATCCCCAAACTGTATATCTCCCCTGCCAAGGGGCACAGGCATGAGGCTCTGTCCTCATTCTGTGCTGCTCACGCTAGTGCAGGTGCAGTGAGATCAATCTGCTCACACCAACAGCAAAGGGATGGAAAAACGCCACAGGAGCACCAAGCACAGGGCAAACAGTCTGGGTTTACTGCAGTGTCTGTCTGCTGCTGTAGTACTTCTAATGCCGTAGTCTGGGCCACTGCAGTAGAAACACTTGGTGCAAGACCTGCAAAGCACCCACTGCTGATGTTTTCCTCCTCCCTGTAGGTGAAAGGTGTCGGTGTGGTCCACAATGGGAATTTAATCAATATTCAGACTTCTTCACAAAAAGGTACCACCAAATTTGGAAGCATTTGAGGGATCTGAGCTGTAAGAGCTTGGGGTTTGTTACACATTTTTCAGAAGATTCAACCTGCAGCTGCCTGCATGTGTTTGTGAGGTGTCCAAAACAAGGATGAGCAGGCAGCTCTGGTGCTTACAACCATGAGCATCTTCATCTGCAATCCCAATCAACAACACAGCTTCAACACACGTGCTGACACTTGGTTTTCTGCCATAATCCACTGAGTGGGAGGAGGGGTGAAGCTATTCAGAGTGTGCTGCCCATGCTCTGTACCCTTACCTGGAGAAGGAAAATAACTGCTGTCACCTAGGACAGGTACAGCACTAACAAGGGCTGGTTTGTTTCCCTAAACCTCCAGAGATCCTGCTCAGTGCCACCTTTGTGCCTGGACCCCAAGGCTTGAAGGATCTCCAGCTGCATCATGCAGGTTCCCTTTAACACTCTCCCAGTGCCTGGGGAATGCTGCATGCCTGGACCCCAGTTCCTAACAAAGGAGGTTAGTGAGAACACAGCTAAGAGACTGGATCTCTATGCAGCAATTAAGGTGCCTTAATTAGGTGACCTAATTAGTGCAGCACGGTTTTTCTATTTCTGGAACTCTGCTGCCAGTGCTGGCAGTGAGGCAACACTGGAAATAGCTTCTGAGCTGCTGTCCAGCTGAGTTTCCCAATCAGAATCCACTCACAGGATTCACAGATTCAGAATGGTTCAGCTTGGAGGGGACCTCAAAGATCAACCCCCCTGCCATGAGCAGGGACACCCCCCACTAGACCAGGGTGCTCAAGGCCCCATCCAATCTGGCCTTGAACACTGCCAGGGACGGGGCAGCCACAACCTCCCTGGGCAACCGGGTCATTGTGAAGAACTTCCTCTTGACTTGCAGTCTAAACCTCCCCTCTTCCAGCTTGAAACCATTCCCCCTGGTCCTGCCACTCCAAGCCCTGGGAAACAGCCCCTCCCCAGCTTTCCTGGGTGGGGTCTCACAAGAGCAGAATAGAGGGGAAGGATTCTCCCCCTCAACCTACTGGTCACGCTTCTCTTGATGCAGCCCAGGATGACTTCTCCTCAAGGGTGCTCCTAATCTGTTCCCCACCCAGCCTGTCTTTGTGCCTGGCATTACCTTGACCCAGGTGCAGGACCTTGCACTTGGCCTTGTTGAACCTCATGAGGTTGGCACTGTCCCACATCTCCAGCCTGTCCAGGTCCCTCTGGACAGCCTCCCTTCCCTCCAGCATGTCCTCCACGCCACGCAGCTCACTGTCATCAGCAGACTTGCTGAGGAGTCACTCAATTCCACTGTACATATTGCTAACAAAGATGTTCGACAGCACTGGTCCCAGTACTGGCCACTCGTCACTGCTCTCTATTTGGACTTTGAGCTGTTGACCACAACTCTCTGAGTGAAACCATCCAGCCAATTCATTATCCAGGGGGTGGTCTGTTCATGAACTCCTCAGCCTGTCCATGAGCCTTTATCAAGCCTGGCCAGGCCAGGCCTTTTTCCAGGCTTCCCCCAGCAGCTAAACCAATGGTTTCTATCCCAAAAGCCTGCAAGATGAAGCAGATCCAGGACCTGTTCTCCCAGCCCCCGTGTGTCATGCAGCTCAGCTCATGGGGGCTTCTGCACTCACTTGGTATAAAATCCCACCTCACAGGTGGCTCCAAAGCCACCTTTTTACCCCTAGCTCCTGGGGAAGATGCAGCTTCTTTGCAGATCTTGGGGATGCTTAAAGCCCTCAATCCATGACCATGACCTTCCTGGCTTTGCTGGACTTCGAGATACCAGCAACAGAGAATTCCAGAGGAATCTCATGTCCATTACTCACCACATCAAACACTACACTTGCACAGCATCTGCAGGAGACCAGATGAATCTGTCACTGACCCTATATTCCTATTCCCAGACTCCTAATGTATCTTTTTTCCCAGGAGAACAGCGCTGACGGCCACAGGAGGACACATCTCTCAGGATAAGGCTGGAGAGGACAGGGTTCTGACAACAGCAAACAAGAGGGGCACATGTGGCTGGTGCTTTTTAGTTCAACAGGAAAGAGAACGAAACGAGGGGAGCAGGTTTATGTGCAAGCTGTTTGCTGCACCAGCATTTGGTTGGAGGTGGGGGAGTAGTTTCTGGGGCTTTTCTAAAGGAAAATCTGAGCAAGGTTAAACATCTGCCTCCACATATCTGTTGTTCCCCAAAGGAAGGAGATGGCTCTGTCTTTTTTATGTAGATGCTAGCAGATCCCCAGTTACACCAGTGCTTGTGCTGAGCACTGCCACACAGTCCAACATCCACCTGCAAGAAGTTCAGATTTTACAGAGAGCTGCTGGAGACTGGAATGTGCAAACCCCCTCTGCAATGGGGAAGGACAGAGGCACTAACAAGGTGCCAAAGCAAAATAGTGAAAACTACAGCCCCAGTGAGAAGACACCTGATGCCCTCAAGTTTGTGCTGTGCTGGCTGGGGTAGGTCTGGCACGAGCAGGTGACCCCATGCACACTACGTTCACTCCAGGCACTCAACCAGTGTCAGTGTCTGCTTTTTACCTTCGTTGGGAAAACCATTCTCTGTCCTTTCAGCATTCGCTCTGGCTGAATCCCGGGCCAAGGTGCTCTGCTCTGAGCATAGACCATGCTAGACATGTCTCCTTCCTATTGCAGGCAGAAAAGCAACTCAACAAGGGTTGGGCAGGAACCCACCTTCAACCCTTCCACTCCCCAGACTTGAAAAACAGCCAGCCAGCCTCCATTACTCTGTTCAGATTTGATGTTAAGGTCTTGGGGAATTTGATGGGGGTCTGGGCTCACCAAGTGACAATGTGCTTAAGCTTGGAGATGCCTAGTGAGCCACTACTCCTTGGGGTGGGCTTTTTTGTCTATTGACTCTGATCCTGTTCTAAAATATCTTGAGCCCTGGTAAGTTACACTGTCACCTCATTTCTACCTTTATGGTTTTGCTGTCCTCAACAGAGTGTTTGGAAAGCTTCCCAACCATTCCAGAAGATGAACATATGCTCTAAGGCAGCAGAGCCTAAAGAAGCATCACTGCCTGAGTCCATGTACCACCAGCACCCTGTAATGCCAGGCAGAAAAGATCGGGGTCTGTAATCATTGCTGTAGGTCTGCCTGTGTTTACTCCTTTTCCTGCCATGAGTTTGCAACTCTCCTTGCATATGGAGACAGGAAAGGGCTTGTCAAGATGTGGTGGCATGACATACAGCCTCTAACCGGGGAAGATCATCAGATTCTCTAGATTTGGACCCAGAACCAAGCTTGGGATTGAGAAAGAAGAGATATGGAGGCAAGTTAGAGGGCAATAAAGGTCATTTGCTAGTGCAGGGAGGTCCTTCAGATACCCCTGTCCCTACTGCTCCTAGTTACTCTTCATCAGGGAGGCTTTACACCACTATATACAACAGCAGCTTCTGTTTCATTTCTCTCAGCAAAAATTTGAAGCCCTTTCTCAATTGTCTTGGAAGAGATAAAGAGCTGCACTGGCAAGGGTTTATTTATTCCTGCAAGTGAAAATGATTTTGCTGCTAAAGTAATTGAAACACAGAGCCTCCTACCTTATCTTTCAGCTTCTCCATCCAGCTTCTCACTGAAAAATAAGACAAAAAAGCTGTAATCATGTTACTGGTGTTATATTAATTAGTAACAAATGATAATGATGGTATTAAAATAGACACTAATTAACTTGACAAGCTGGTAACTATTTTCATCAGATCTCCTCTCTTCTCATTCAGTAAAAGAGCAAATGGAGCAAATCAACGAGAAACTCTTCAAATGAGCTGGCAGGCAAGAAGGTCGTTTGTAAATGCTTTTGCAGTGATTGCAAGAGGAGCTTGAAAACAGTGTCTCAGGCTGAGGGGTTTTAACCAGCACTGCCCACACCCTCACTGGGATGTCTGACAAGAAGAAACCCTTACAGCCAGGCTATTCTGTTCCACTGGCCTCCTCCACGGACAGATTCTCTCCTCTGTGTAGCAGAGATGCCTTCAAAAATCATTATTCCCTGTCTGGTATTCCCCTGCTTTTCTGGAAGCAGCCACTGATAGTGGTTGGTAGTGATAGCCCACTATCCCAGAGGACTGGGACAGCACTGGAAGTGTTCCCACCTCCCTCCATACTGGCACTGCAGAGACTTTCATATCCCAACAAATTATCCAAGTCCCATGAAATGATGGTATCCAAGAATTCCATGTCTTTAGTGGGGATTCTTTTGGGATGAAGTACCAGCTAACCTCCAAAACCTGCAGTGCTTAATAGCAGATTCACAACTTGTTAACTCTGCAGGTAACAGGATCGGTCTGTGCAGCACCAGAGACATGCCACTCAGCCTTGGGGAGAGCCACTAATACTTTAAGGAATTCCTGCTCATAGATAAAAGGCAAATAAAGAGGTATAGCAGGACAACGCTCCAGGCACAGGTGCACCAATATCCTTCTGGGGGATCTGTCTTCCAGGGTGCATTAAACCCAGACGTAACACACCAGTTATGCAGTGAGACCCTATTTCCAAGCCTGTTTTCTTATGGAAGCATAGCTATGGTTGTTTAGTGTGAAGAGGAGGCTGACTGGAGACCTGCTAACTGTCTACCCAAAAGGAGATTGTAGAGAGCTAGGGGTTGGCCTCTTCTCCCAAGGAACAAGTGACAGGACAAGAGAAACTGGCTTCAAGCTGCACCAGGGGAAGGTTAGGCTGGACATGAGGAAAAACTTCTTCCTGGAGAGGGTCCTCAGGCCTTGGCACAGGTTGCCTGGGGAGGGGGCTGAATCGCCATCCCTGGACATCTTAGAATCACGGAGATCTGGGGCTGAGGAACCGAGGTTAGCGGTGGCATTGGGACCTCTGGGTTAGTGCTTGGACTCTCAATGATCTTAAAGGTCTTTTAACCTAAAGGATTCTATGATTCAAAGCTTTCATTAGCATTGTTAGAGCCTGCACACCCACGTAAACCATTCAGGGTAACCACCCTTCTGCAATGAGAGCTTTAGTGTGAGTAGGGAGGGTGCACCAGTGGGGCCATCAGTACACAGCAGGACCAAGTCTCAGAGACAGGGCAGCAGTTAGGAAAAATCCCAAATTACCTACAGGCTGAAAAATGTGAAACAGGTGCAGGCAACACGCAAACTCACTTATCTCTGACAGGGAGCTAAGAAAAATAATGAGGTACCCAACAGACAGACACCCACAGCACTAGAAGAGGTCTACTTTTATCAACTCTTCCCACTAGGAGTCTGGACCTGAAAGGAAGTTGTAGACAGGTGGGGGTTGGGCTCTTCTCCCAGGTAACCAGAATCATAGACTCATTAGAGGTCAGAAGGGACCTCGAAAGATCATCTAGTCCAATCCCCCTGCCACAGCAGGATTACCTAGACCAAGCCTCACAGACAGGCGGGTCTGGAACATCTCCAGAGAAGGAGACTCCACAACTCCCCATGGGCAGCCTGCTCCAATACTCCGTTACCCTCCCTGGGAAGAAGTTCCTTCTGATATTGATATGGAACCTCCTCTGTTCCAGCTTGCACCCATTGCCCCATGTCCTATCACCAGATGCCCTTGAGAAGAGCCTGGCTCCATCCTCCTGACACCCACCCCTCACATACTAGTGATAGGACAAAAGGGCAGGGCTTGAAGCTGCTAGGGAAGGATTAGGTTGGATGTTAGGAAGCCCTTCCTCACAGAAAGGGTGATCAGACACTGGAATGGACTGCTCATGGAGGTGGTAGAGTCTCCATCCCTGGAGGTGTTTAAGAGCAGACTGGATGTGGCACTTAGTGCCATGGTCTTGCCAATGTGGTGATGCCAGGTCATGGGCCGGATTTGGTGCTTTTATGAGGTCTTTTTCAGCCTCAAGAACTTAGTGATTCTATGCCTGCATGGACTGAGCCATAGTGAATTCCATTTAGAAGGTGCCATCATTGTCATCCCCATCCAGTCCTGCACATCTTGAATGCCACTCCCAGTGGGACACCAGGGAGGACGGGAACTTAGGGTTCCCCTGAACTAGTTTCTCTGAACTGGTTTCCTAGATGTACCACTAACACAAACACTGGGTGTAGACATCACTTTGACTTTCAAGGAGCCCCTACGTGCTGCCTTGCTGGCACACACAGGAGACAACAAACACCTGGAAAACTCTGCTTAAAAACACAAGCACTGCAAACCGAAAGAATTCACCCCCAAACCCTTGCCAAACAGTCTTCTCATGACTCTTATATTTAACAATGATACTGCATTTTATTCCAGCCTTCTCCTGACTTGTGCATGGTGAGAAGTGACTTCCATGAGGCAACTCTCATGCTTCCTGGTGTCAGGAGCAGTGGTAACAGAGACTCGGAGTCATACAGTGACAGCCACAGCTTTAAAACCACAGTGCCCTTGTTTTGAAGCTTGACCTGATGCCGTGCACACGCATCCAGACAGCTACACATGTACACAAGGTACACAGCCAGCTAAACCCACTGTGATGCCCAGCTGTCCCTCACTCCAGCTAAGCACAAAGCCTGGCTTTGACACACATTTCACTGTAATTAGAGGAGATTGGTCATCTCATCAATAATTGACCCACTTCTTCACAAGTGAACAAGGTGCCTCTAAGGCAGCAATTAACTGCAGAGCATTTCTGATAAACCAGAGGCGGAGGCTGATGATATTCAACTATTTGCGACAAACACAAATTCTGGCTTCATTCCCCTCTGCTCCACAAAACAACAGCAGCATGTCCCTCGGGACCCACAGACTCGACAGTATAAATCTTTAGTTGCTATTATTATTATTATTATGCTTCTTACTAAACCAGCCATGTTTTTGGCCACGAGGAGCACATCTCAGATGCTGTCATGAGTCAATCCAAACCACAGGAGACAAAAGACAATGTGACTTTTCCCAGACTGAGTGGGTTACAGCCTCTGTCCTCTGCTAGAGAAAAATAATGGTCCCAAATTTGGAAGGATAAGGAAGCAGGAGGTCAAAAACCTGGCTGCAACATCCTGGCATGACTTGCTGCAGCAAGTCTCATTCTCCTGAGCAGGAGAAGACACAGTCCTGGAACCCTTGTTCTGCAGCTGCTCAAGCTGGGACCATGACAAGTCAAGAAGCACCAGATTACAAACACTTTTAATGCCACTAGTGCATAAAACTATTTTAACACCTTTGGGGCAATGATGAGCCACAGTGTCATTAAAACCGAGTGCTTACTCCTCTAATTATTTACCTATATGCAGACACCACAGGCTGTGAGTAGGAGATAAAGCGCTTTTTCAAGTTAGAGTTGAGATCTGTGCTAAATGGCTACCATCAATTAATTCTGGACTCCAGACTCTAATTATGCATCATTATCCATAATTAATATTCTGAACTTGGAAGAGGAACGTTGCGGATGGCACCTTCTCATAAAAATGCAGCGCTTCTGAGAACACTAGGTGATTTGCCAACGAGGTCAGGTAACTAATTAGTGACAAATCCTCTAGTCCAATATATTCTTCATCACCTCCCTTTTTTTTTTAAACTTCCCTGATCACTCAATGTCCCGGACAAATGACAACAGTCTCTGCGTCTCTGTGAAATTCCTAACAAGTGTCTGCAGCACTGCTTCGTTTTCCTCGGCATTTCAAGGATGACAACTAGTCCAAACTCTGCCTCGGCTTCATTTTGATGGCTTGGTTTCCCAGGGAGCTGTTAGGTGAGTGTGAAGCACTCCTGAAAATCACATACATAATGTGACATCGCCCCAGTGATTTATATAATACCTGCAACTCCACAAACTCCTTTTAAATACCATATGGCTTAAGATTAAGCAGGTCAGAAGCACTGTGGTTGTCTGGCACTGACATCAGGACAGCCTGGGAAGAATCCAGATATTGAGGGTTACACTGTGCTAGTTTTAGTCATTTTTATCCAGTTTTCCCCTTCAAAACATGCAGACAGCTATTAAGAAGCCACAGTGCCAGCTACAGACATCAGGCTAATTTGAAAAGGAAAGAACCAGCCTTGAAGAAGGGAGACCTCATGGCTCTCTACAACTACCTGAAGGCAGGTTGTAGTGAGGTGGGTGCTGACCTCTTCTCCCTAGTGGCCAGTGGTAGGACAAGAGGAAATGGGGTCAAGTTGCACCAGGGGAGGTTCAGATTGGATCTTAGGAAAAGCCTCTTCCCAGAAAGAGTGGGGAGGACTTGGAACAGGCTGTCCAGGTTGGGGGTGGAGGCACCATCCCTGAAAGGGTTCAGAAACAGGCAGACATGGTGTTGCAGCAGATGGGTTAGTTGTTAGGGGTGGTAGCATGGACGGTTGGACTGGATGATCTTGAAGGTCTTTTTCAACCATGATGATTCTATGATGGAATCTCATCCCAAGGGACAGTCAAGAAGCCCCATGAACAAATCTTTTCTGAAAGTTCAGGTTTTGTCAGATGCAGGCTCAAGGCTCAGGAGAGGGGCAATCAGTGATGTGTGATGATATATGGCACTGGATGGTCCAACTTCTCCTTCTACCACCAAACTCTTCACAGAATCGCACAATTATTGAAGCTGAAAAAGACCTCTGAGATCATCAAGTCCAGTACAAATCCAGAGGAACCCTCGTGGGAGATGGGTCTTGTGTCCCCATCCCTTCCCACTGAGCTTTGCATCCTCTACAATAATAAAGTCAGTCAGCTTAGCCAAGCTGGTCATTTAATTTCTTGCAGAGCTCCTCTTTGCAGAGGGAATAATCAGCTATGATTTATCCAGCAGAGAATCAAAAAGGAAGACGTTCACAAGCTGCCTCCAATTTCACCTGGAAAGACCCTTTGACAACAAAGCGTCTGCGTGATTTATGTGGGGGAGAAATCCAGTGTTTATCACTCCTGACCAAAGAGAATGGAATTAACGTGGCATGACAGCCCACTCTCACTGCGGATCTAAGCCATAGTCTGGCACTTCCCTCCTAGGAAAGAATCTGACCTCTTGGTGCTCTGCCGGGGAATCCTGCAGCACCCTCAACCTATGGCCCTGCAAACAAGTCATCTGAAAGGAGAGGAGGTGTTAACTGAGGACAAAAGATCTGGAAAAAGCACATTTACTCCACAGCAGCTCCCACAGCTACTGTGCATTCCCACCACGGAGAAAAGTGGATGCACACAGTAGCTGTGCTCACCCTCCCTCAATCCTCATCGAACACCTTCATTCCCAGCCTCACCTCTTGTTGCTGTTCCAAGCACTGTCCACCCTCTTTACTGGTCAGGTCTCCTGAGCCCTGTTGTGTTCTGGAAGCTGCAGGATGCTGAGTGCCAGAGCCGGGCTCTGCCTTCAAACCTCACCATAACCCAAAGCACTACCAAATCCCCCACCAAAGGCTTTTCCCCGCATCTCTCTCCACCCCCTTCAGAGCATAGGTCCCCTGGGCTTCAAGCTTTGCCAACTTTTAGCAATCCTAATTGCCTAATCATCCACTCTAACATGATGATAAAGCTGCTTAATCATTCTGTTCACTCCTCATACATTCTCTCTCTTCCCAGATAAGAAAATGCAAAGACTTTACCTTCTGGGGGAGATTTCACTCAATAATTTATGCCTTCCTGCCATCAGTTCCATCTCCCCCTTCCCCTCTTGAATGCTCTGATGCTTTATCTTGTCACTGTAATTTCATCTTATCAGCTTGTTTTAATCATATTCCCATTTTTAATCATCATCTAAAGCAATTCTGCTTTTCCATGGCACATTATCCCTCTGGTCTGTGCCTCTCGCTGTATGTTCATAGCCAGAATGTCCCTCTTCATCCAGAACTTTACCTTGATACTGATAAAGGTACAAACGGCACCTTCTCTTCTAATAATTCTCTACCACAGTCACCAGACTGGCAGTGAAAATGTGGCACCCAAGCTTCTGTACACTTTCCAAAGGGCAAAGAACTGAAGGATGGTTAAGAACTAACCTGCAGTTCACCTGACCTCACCATCACATCTGCGATTCCTTAAGTGCAGTGGGCTGAAAGGGATGCACCTAGCCTCTCTCTGAGAAATCAGTCACCCCAGTATGTCAGGGCATGAAAAGAGTGGGAGCTAACAGTTACTGTGAACTGCTTTGCCACCTGTCTGGAGTCAGAGATATCGCTATAACTGGAACCAGAGAAGCTGTTTAAGGTTAAGGAGCCCCCTGCAGCAAGATGACAGCCCCCATCAGGCAAGACACAGAAGGCAGAGGTGGATGGAGCCAAGCTGCTCTGCCTTGCTCTGGCCAGTGCAAGGTCTTCACCTTCTCCACAGTTACAGTCATTGTAACACAACAAAAGAGCAGCTTGGGTCTTACAGTTCTCCCCCACGAAATGGGTGTGTTTGGAGTTGCTTTTGGCTGAGGCTAACAAATGGTGACAGTCAGGAGGAGTAACCTTCATCCTTGACATTTAGAATTTGATAGAGACCTGCTGTCAGAGCAGCAACCTGCATAAGCCCCTGTGGTGAGGAAACAGGACATTACTGTCCTCTGCAGTTCCTGTTCCATCTCCATAAAGCACATGAGAGATGGCCATTTGCTACAGTTAGTTCTCCTCTTTCCTCACTTCCACACAAAGTTTCCAGGCTCCATTCCTCAGACTGAAGAAGAGGAGGCTCTGAGATGACCTTATTGTGGCCTTCCAGTATCTGAAGTGGGCTACAAAACAGCTGGGGAGGGGCTTTTTAGGATCTCAGGTGGCAACAGGACTAGGAGGAATGGAGCAAAATTGGAGATGGGGAGATTTAGACTTGCTGTGAGGAGGAAGTTCTTCACCTTGAGAGTGGGGAGAGCCTGGAATGGGTTGCCCTGTCCCTGGAGGTGTTTAAGGCCGGGCCAGATGAGGCTCTGGCCAGCCTGCTCTAGGGTGGGCCGTCCCCGCCCTTGGCAGGGGGATTGGAACTGGATGATCCTGTGGTCCTTTCCAACCCTGACCGATTCTATAACCTTCCCAGTGAGGGTGACGGAGCACTGGAGGGGGCTGCCTGGGGGGTTTGTGGAGTCTCCTTCTCTGGAGACATTTGAAACCCACCTGGACTTGGTCTGGGTGATCCCACTGGATGATCTTTCCAGGTCACTTCCAATCTGTAATATTCTCTTCTGTGACTTGGTCTGGGTGTTCTGCTGTGGCAGAGGGATTATACTGGATGATCTTTCAAGGTCCTTTCCAATCCCTAGTGATTCTGCGATTCTATTCTATGATTCTATCCAGCAAAGGAGAGCTGGTTTAAGAGTAAAACATGAAGGAAAAATTGATTATTTGATATTGAAAATGATCAGAGTGACGGAGTACTTCTCTTAGAAGGACAGTCTGAGAAAGTTGGAGTTGTTCAGCCTGAAGAGAAGACTCAAAGGGGATCTCATAGCAACCTTCCGGTCCCTGCAAGGAAGGGGCTGTCAGAAGGCTGGGGAAGACTGTTCACAAGGGCAGGGAATGACAGGACGAGGGGTCATGGTTTGAAGCTGGAAAAGGGGAGACTGAAGCTGGACATGAAGAAAAAATTCTTGAATCTGAGGGTGGGGAATCGCTGGAACAGTTCCTGCGCAACTTGGTCTAAGTGATCCTGTTGTGGCAGGGGGATTGGACTAGATGATCTTTCGAGATCCCTTCTGATTCTATGACAGATGGTAGAGGCCCCATGCCAGAATACATCCCAGATCAGGCTGGATGGGGCTCTGGGAAATCTGGTCTGGTGAGTGATGGCCCTGCTTGTTGTAGGGGGATTGGACTAGATGACCTTCCAACCCAATGCATTCTAAGAGTCTATTTTAAATCAGTCTCTACACACCAAGCAACCTGCCCTATTATGTTACAGACCTCATTCCTTCCTCTTGCAGGTAAGATTTCCTTTTAAATAAGACCAGTGAGATCACTTCTGCAGAAAAGCTGTTATTCACCTGCTCAGCTCCAACAAGTTAATGACACAAGGCTGCATCAGCTTCTTTTCCTTAAAATACACAATTGCTGATTTATTTCCTAGCACAAATAAATTATCCAGAAGATGGGTTTTGGCTGGAAGGCAGCATGCTTTTAATTCCAGAAGAAAAACGGTCCCTACAAGATAAGAATTTTGATGAATGCATCTCCCCCCCTGCCCCCCATTCCCAACTCAAGAAGACTTGAACGGCTGGAAAATCAAACCGACATCAAACTGACAGTTACCAGTGATTTTCAGGGAAAAAAGTGTGGTTGGGTGAACTCTGAATGAACAAAGTGAACTTTAATCGCTCCGATGCAGCTCTCTCTGGTTTATTAACTGCACTGAATACAAGTTGTTCCCTGGTCGCACAGCTACAACCCAAGCTTGGCTGCACACCATCATGTGTCATAGCTTATCCAAACCTGTCCAGGGAGAAAAGGAGACGGGGAGGACAACTCACCTTACTCATCCATAAAGCAGAAGCTAAAATAGGCTTCCTTACTCTCTCTCTTCCTGACCTCATCAATCCTTTTAACCCTGCTTGCCCCATGGCATCAGGTCAGGGTTCTCCTTTTCCGTCTCCCTTGCATTTTTCAGGCTGTTTTCCACTTTGATCTGCTCACGCTGAGTGGCCACTTGCTGGCAAAGACCCTTGGCCTTTGTGTTTGTCTGCAAATCAGCTCTTCTCCTGTGCAGGATGTTGCTGTGCACTGGCTGTCACTGTTCCTTGTACTGTTTAACATTCACTGGATCACACTGCACCAAAAGCTCTGTGCACTCTGGAGAGGAAACACAAACCTTGCCTCTGGAAATCACAGAATCGTTCAGGTTGGAAAAGACCCTTGAGATCATTAAGTCCAACCACTAACCATACTCTACCAAGTTCACCATCAGACCAGATCTCTAAGCACCACATCTAAATGATCTTTAAACACCGCCAGGGATGGAGACTCAACCCTTGGGCAGCTGCTCCAAGCCCTGACTAGTCTTTTCCTTATGTCCAGCCTAACCCTTCCCAGGTGCAGCTTGAGGCCAGTCACTCTTGTTCTATCACTAATGATCTGTGAAAAGAGACCAGCACCCACCTCTCTACAGCGTCCCTTTAGGTAGCTGCAGAGAGCAGGAAGCGGGATTCAATGCACCCACAGTCAGTTTGCTGATGACACCAAACTGTATGATGGTCAACACACTGGAGGGGAGGCCATCCAGAGAGACCCTGCCAGGCTCCAGAAGTGGGTTTGTGCAAACTGCATGAAGTTCCACAAGGGCAAGTGCAAGGTTCTACACCTATATCGAGACAATCCCATGCTTGAATACTGATTAGGAGGAGAAAGGATTGAGGAGAGCCCTGAGGAGAAGGACTTGGGGGTGGTGGTGGAGCAGAAGTTCAACAGGAGCTGTCAGTGCATGCTTGCAGACCAGAAAGCCAACTGTGTCCTGGGCTACATCAAAGGAAGCAGTGACAGTCAGTCAAGGTAGGTCCCTCTGCAAGGTTCCCCTCTGCTCTGCACTGGTGAGACCCCACCTGGAGTACTAGGTCCAGTTCTGGAGTCCCAGCATCAGAAGGACACAGAGCTCCTAGAACTGGTCCAGAGAAGAGCCACTACAGTGATCAGAGGGCTGCAGCAGCAGGCTGATCGAGTTGGGGTTGTTCAGCCTGGTGAAGAGTAAGCTCCCAGGTGACCTTCTAGCAGCTTGCCAATAGCTGAAGGGGGCTACAGGAAAGCTGGGGTAGGGCTTTTGACATGGGTGTGTAGTGACAGGACAAGGAGAAAGGGTACAGATTTGAAGAGGGAAGATTTTGGTTGGACATGAGGAAGCCTTTCCTGTGAGGTGCTGAGATGCTGGAACAGGTTACCCATGGAAGCTGTGGCTGCCCCATCTCTGGAAGTATTCAAGACCAGGTTGGATGGGGCCCTGAGTAACCTGATCTAGTGAAGGTGTCCCTGCCTGTGCACAGGATGGTCTTTACAGTCCCTTCTAACTCTGGCCATTCCATGGTTCTATGGAACACATGGCTCTTCAATCCCTGCTTTTATATAGGAAACGTGGATAGTTCTAAGTAAATAAATGACACACAAAAGCTGTCTGAAAGAGGCTGTTAAAGCTGCCAAGTTAAGACTCCTGAGGAAAGGCCCACCCCACTCTGCACGCTCAGCAGGACACTGCTTCTAATTGCCCATTAGTTCTTTTCAGAGGACTCCTGGAAAAAATTATTGATGGTTTAGTTTTCCCCTCTCTCCAAACACTACAGCCGATAAACTCATTCAGCTAAAATTTTCTCTAAAAGGCAAGGACTATGGAAAAATTGTAGTCCAAACAGTTAAAATTTGCTGAAGTTGTCTAGAACCCCAGGAACCAGGATGGGTTGGGGACTGACCTGTTGGAGAGCAGGAGAAAGGGATCTGGGGGTCGCAGTGGACCGCAGGATGACTTTGAGCCAGCAATGTGCTCTTGTGGCCAAGAGGGCAAACAGCAACCTCGGGGGGATCAGAAGGGGGCTGGTCAGTAGACTGAAGGAGGTTCTTCTCCCCCTCTACTCTGCACTGGTGAGACCACATCTGGAGTATTGTGTCCAGATCTGGGCCCCTCACTTCAGGAAGGACACAGAGCTGCTGGAGGGTGTCCAGCGTAGAGCAACAAAGATGATGAAGGAAGTAGACACCTCCTTTATGAGGAATGGCTGAGGGAACTGGGTCTCTTGAGGTTGGAGAAGAGGAGGCTGAGGGGTGACTTCATTCATGTCTATAAACCTGTGAGGGGTGGGTGTCAGGAGGATGGAGTCATACTCTTCTCAAGGTCATCTGGTGCTAGAACAAGGGGCAGTGGGTGCCAGCTGGAACACAGGAGGTTCCAGAGAAATATCAGCAAGAACTTCTTTACTGTGAGGGTACCGGAGCATTGGAACAGGCTGCCCTGGGGGGTTGTGGATTCTCCTTCTCTGGAGACATTCAAGACCCACCTGCATCTGTTCCTGTGCAACTTGGTCTGGGTGACCCTGCTGTGGCAGAGGGAGTGGACTGGATGATCTTTCGAGGTCTCTTCCGATCTCTAATGATTCTATGAATTTTTAGAAGGCTTTAAGATACAGTGAGTTCCTCAGTTTGCCAGATTCAGGGCAGCTGAGGACGCAGTCCTAGAACATAAATTCCTCCTCCTGTCAATGGGCTCTGTGTTGTGTTTGCAATCTGCCAGAGCCATCTCAGGGATTAGAGAAAACAAAGTGCAATAAACAACTGCTGGGGCTGTTCTGCGGCTGTTAGGAAGTTCTGCCATGTGATGCCATCGATGCTGAGAGCCAGGCTCCAGGAATGAAGGGTGTCAGGGTATCCGTCTCTGCATCAAGGCAATCCTTTAGCTCTTTCTGGCACCGAGACTCCCTGAAATTGCTGGTAGTTTTGCTCTAACTATGACCATAGGCTTTGACCCCGTATATTTATCGAAAAAGAGTATGAAATGGCATTCGGTCCCTTGCTACCTTTTCATGCCCATTTTTCAAGAAGGCTATTTTCCGCTCCACAACCCTGCACCCTTTCCCATAATCTGAGAGAGACAGACACAGTTTTGCAAATTCAAACTAAACATCAATTCTCCATGATGGGAAGGAGTGAAAAAGCCAAAGAGGCTACAGAAGAAGCACTCCTCCGCTCCGATGGCATCTCGTTCCAGCAGCAAACCAGTGGTTGCTGTTACATGATTAAAACCCTAAATCTTCAGCTGAAGCCAGGAGAAATTCCCCTCTGCAGAAAGGAGAGGGCAGTTCTCCACACAGCTCCTTCAGCACTCTTTAGATCCTAGAATCATAGATTCATAAGGGATCAGAAGGGACCTCGAAAGATCATCCAGTCCAATCCCCCTGCCACAGCATGACCACCCAGATCAAGTCGCACAGGAACACATCCAGGAGGGTCTGGAATGTCTCCAGAGGAGACTCCACAAACCCCCTAGGCAGCCTGTTCCAATGCTCCGGTACCCTCACTGGGAAGAAGTTTCTTCTGATATTGATATGGAACCTCCAAACTTTTCCCATCCTCCTCACACAGTCCCACATCCTCATCTACTTTGAAGGGTCAGCTGCTAAACAGCAACATTTCTTTCTGTACCTCAGTTAATGACCTATATTAATCAGGCTCAGAAGAGATTCCCTCGTTTGCTGTTTTCCTCCCATAAAAAGCAAATGTGATCTTTAGAATAATTTTTCCTGGGGACACAACACAAAGGATTTTCCTGCAGCAAAATACCCTGAAAGAGGGTATTTTCTGTTTGTGCATTTAGTAAAAAGAATATTTTTCTATTATTTTTCTATTATTTTTCTATTATTTTTCTATTATTTTTCTATTATTTCAAGTGTTTGGCCTTTAGTTTGGCTGGCAAGACGCAGCGCTCTTCAGGAAAAAACATAAAGATCAATAAAGTACTAAATGGTTCAAAAATGAAAATGATGGAGCTAACCTTTAAAGGAAAAAATAGTTATTGAGCTGTGTTTTCAGCAAACAATTATTCTAGTAATTAAACCACAAAGCCCTGAGCATCGATTAGATGCTAGAAATAAAATCTGATTATCTCAGAGGCTCATTTTCATGCAAATACTTAGGAACATGAGGACTGGCCGCTGACAGCTGCAGAAGGAAAATGCACTTGGCAATACCTGCTGATAGAGAAAGTCTGATCCCATATTCCTCCTCCACCACCACCCGAACATCAATTCCTCACTGTGATTCAATGCTCTTGTGATCAAACACCAAATGAGGACTTAAGGTTCCCAACACTGGTTCAATAGCCTTGCAATTGGCTTCGTGTATAACCACAGGCGAGTGGATTAATCTCCATTATTCCATTTTCCAGCCTTACCACGGGAATATTCAGGGTGTCATGCATAATATTTAGTAGATCTTTTAGGGCTTCTGTTGTGAGTTGCTTGTGTCAGTGCTTCTTCCTGTAGAATTTAATAGCCCCCAATGCAACACCTCCATCTGGATGGGATGCTCTAGGAACTAATCCGGTGCAAATATAAAATCACAGTGAAATGGTCCCTACACAGAAACAAACGCTCTTTAGCAGATCGTTATTTTAAGTATTGAAGGATCTAGGGTGCTGAGGAAAAGCATATATTCTCCTATTTCTACCCTCATTAGTATCCACTCACCCTGTGCTACCTGTTCTCAAAGATGGAACACACAGAGGTTGTTTTAATGCATGCTTGTGAAGAGAAGCAAATTGTCAAATAAACTTACGGCCAAGGAGGGACACACTCTGCTCAGCCAGCTGAACTGAGCATGTATTTATGGCAGAAAGCAAACCTGATCTTACTTCTGCTTTAGGAGGGAAAAGAAATATGGAGAAATCCTGCCGTGGCAGGGGGACTGGACTAGATGACCTTTCGAGATCCCTTCTGATCCCTAATGATTCTATGATAACAGATCAAACTCAGCTTTACCCTCTATAGTAAAACTCCATCAACTCCCAGGTAGTGTCTGGTAGCCTGCAGTGTCCACTGATACCTTCAGTAATGGAGGGAAAAGTGTGCATGCTGCCAGAAGAAGCCTGGCTCCAGGGAGGAGATCTGGACACGGGAATTGAGAGCACCCTCAGACAGTTTACAGATGACACCAAGTTGTGTGGGAGTGTTGATCTGCTCGAGGGTAGGAAGGCTCTACAGAGGCACTGGGACAGGCTGGATTGAGGGGCTGAGGCCAGTTGTCTGAGGGACGAGAAGGCCAAGTGCCGGGTCCCGCATTTCGGTCACAACAGCCCCAGACACTGCTCCAGGCTGGGGGATGAGGGGCTCAAAAGCTGCCCAGCAGAAAAAGACCTGGGGATGCTGGGAGCCAGCTGGCTTCAGAGGAGCCAGCAGGGTGCCCAGGTGGCCAAGGCCAGCAGCATCCTGGTCTGGATCGGGAATAGCATGGTCAGTAGGAAAAGGGGAGTTCTCATGTCCTTGGACTCAGCCCTTGTGAGGCCTCCTCTTGAGTCCTGGGTTCAGTTGTGGGCCCCTCATTCTAGGAAAGACAGGGAGATGCTGGAGTGGGTCCAGAGCAGAGCTACCAAGCTCAGGAGGGGTTGAGAGAACCAGTCATCCGAGGAGAGGCTGAGAGAGCTGGGGAAAGTGAGTTTGGAGCAGAGGAGGCTGAGGGAAGACCTCATTGCCCTCTACAACTCCCTGAAGGGAGGGTGTGGAGGGGTGGCTGTTGGCCTCTGCTCCTTGGTGCCTGCTGAAAGAAGCAGGAGCACTGGTCTGCAGCTGAGGCAGGGGAGGGTTAGACTGGATCTCAGGGAGAAATTCTTTTACACACAGAGTGGTGAGACACTGGAACAGCCTTCCCAGGTAGGTGGTGGAGTGCCCATCCCTGAAGGTGTTGAAGAACTGTGCAGTCATGGTGACAGGCTGTAGTGGCAGCATGGAGGAGGTTGTGTCTTTTGATTGATCAGGTATTGAGACTTTTTGTCAATGTGGGGATGGTTGGACTCTGTAATCTAGTTGGTCCTTTCCAACCATGACTATTCTGTGATTCTGTGAGATGATACCCAACTCCTGCTCATCAATCTGTGCCTGCCTGCACTTCAGGCTCAGTGCTAATGAGTAGTCCATGAGAAGATGTTGCTTCATTTAACTGACATAAGGCTTTACCTCCTGTCCACTGAGGTCAATGTGAAGCTGATCGAAGACACAGACCCAAGTGACTTCAGCTAATTAATGTTCATCTCCAATTAGGGTAACATTCACAAACATGAAGAGTGAAAACCTGTGGAGCAAATAATTCCCATCCAGTCAGGGAAGCAGAGAAGAAAAAAGAAATAGGTTGTTTAGTTTGGAGAGAAGGCGGTTGAGGGGAGACCTTATTGCTCTTTACAGCTACCTGAAGGGAGATTGTGTAGAGAGGTGGGAATCAGTCTCTTCTCCCAAGTCACTAGTGATAGAACAAGAGGAAACAGCCTCAAGTGGTGCCAGAGGAGGGTTAGATTAGATATCAGGAAAAATTTCTTCCCTGACAGAACGGTCAGGGGTTGGACCAGGCTGCCCAGGTTGAGGGTGCAGTCACTGTCCCTGGAGGTGTTCAAAAAAGTAGATGTGGCTCTGGGGGAAAGAGTTAGTTGGGTTGATGGTTGGACTTGATCTTGGAGGTCTCTTTCAACCTTAGTGATTTTATGATTAGGCAGATGAAGAAAGCAAATGGGTTTTCCCAAAACCTCTCCCAGCTACCTGTAACATTTGCAGTACACCTGTGGGAACAGGCCTTAGGGAAATCCCAAAAAGGGCAAAGGGAAAGAGCAAAGGAAACCAGTGGGGAGAGAACATGGAAATGGTGGGATCTTACTAGCAATCCCAGGATTTTCCAGTGTGCTTACACTTCCCAGTGATTTACTCCCACTAGAGACAAATGGTCCCTATCACTGGTAGATTTTATCCCCTACAAGCCAGAAAATCTACAGAAATTACAGCTCTCTTTGGAGGGCAGGTTCCTGAAAAGGTGACAGGAGAGCTGGGTACTAGCAGACCGCTGGTTAGACTCTGACCTCCAGGACACAAACATACTTGATGGCTGAAAGGGCACAAACTGAGAGGTAAGGATACCCATCATCACACCAAGGCAGCATGAATTATGCCTCCTACTTGCCATAAAGCATTCTGAATTAACACCACCCTCCTAAATTCATAGCGTAGGAAGTGGGGGAGGGAAATCCTTGTGTTCATCCCATGAAGTCATGTAAGTCCAGGCTAAACTAGAAGCCACATGCCAAGATCTGACACAGCAGAAAGTCTTACTACAGCGCCAACACAAGATATAAAACAGAAACGTAACTCTCACACCAGGCTCCCTGGTGCCTACAGGAACTTGAGTGACTCAAGACAATCATCCATCCACAGCAACAAGAGTGAACCAGGGGAACAGCAGAAATCAGCCCCCCCCAGAACTCTGGTAGCTGTTGTAAAATGAATTCCCAGGGGAAGGGGGCAGGGTAAAGAATATTTTAAGGTGAGTCTGGAGCTAACAGTCACCTCCTGGGTGAAGGCTTTGTGCCTCGGTGCATGCTGAGCCAGACACTGCAGCAGCCTGGACACCAGTGGCACAAAGTGCACGGGATGGGATGAAGGTCAGCAATACAGGTCCCTTTTGTTTAATATTGCGGCATCTTGTAGGTGTTTTCTGACTGGGGACTGCTGTCTACACAGGACATTACACTCTATCACAATGCCACCTTCATGTGAACGTGAACTCATGCCATGCCAGTGGTGGGGTGTCAGACAAGATACCCTCTGCAGTTTCCCCTGGCCAGAAGCCTCTGCCTTCCAGGCCTTGGAAATTGTGCAAGGAAAAAGGTGGCTCCTGAGAGAGCAGAGGGCTGGGTCGCTTGGAAAGTCAGTGCTTGGCAGCAGCAAGATGCATTTATCAAATGTCACCAGCATCACCGCTCCAACAGGCCAAGGCACAGGACAAGAGCGTGGGAGGATGCTGAAGGTTGGCTGAGCTTTCATTAGAGCCAATGTTAGCAGCCTCATTTCAGGACAAAAATGACAGAATCAGAATAGTTTACATTGGAAAAGACCTTTCAGATCAAGTCCAACCATTAACCCAACACTACCAAATCCAGCACTAACCCATGTCCCTCAGCACCACATCTCCATGTCTCTTAAATCCCTCCAGGGATGGGCACTCTAGCACCGCCCTTTGGGGAAGAAGCTTGTCCTAATGTTTAACCTAAACCTCCATGAGGCCTTTTTCCCTCACCCTATTGCTTGTTCCTTTCAGAGCTGTAGACACAAGGTCTCCTGAGCCTCCTTCTCTGCAGGCTAAATACACCCAGTTCCTTCAGCTGCTCCTCACAGGACTTGTGCTCCAGACCCTTACCCAGCTCCACTGTCCTTCTCTGAGGTCCTTTATCCCATTTTATGCTCCCAGGCCCCAGTAAAGGCTTTCCTACCCACTTTTTCCTATGGCAAAGTGTTTTTCCCAGCACAGTGTGGCAAGTGGCAATGCTTTCAATTTTGACAGCTTGACACTAGCAGCCCAGGACACTTTGTGTTTGACTGAGAAGGCTGAAGTGTTTCGAAGTATTCTCTGCAGAGGCTGCTCAAGGAATTCAGCGATGGTGTGCTGGCAGAAGGGCACTTCAGCACTCTCCTGCAGCTCCCTCCTCCATGCTCCGCATCCCCAAATCAGGGCAGTGGAGCTGTCACCGGCAGCATAGGCTGGGATTGCAGCTAATGGTAGGCTCTGGGCTGATAGCTGCCTACAGATCAGTGTTAAAGATCCTCTGGCAGCCCTCACGCCTTGTCAGTCCTGCCATGCAGTCAACAGGCTTGGGCTGGGGTAATTGGAAGTGCTGCCACCGATTCATTACACTTCAAACA
Source organism: Upupa epops (assembly GCA_013397515.1). Taxonomy (NCBI): domain Eukaryota; kingdom Metazoa; phylum Chordata; class Aves; order Bucerotiformes; family Upupidae; genus Upupa; species Upupa epops. The sequence goes on along the minus strand of VZRI01002290.1, from coordinate 59,771 downwards.
TGTTAAACCCCGTATCCTGGGGCCCTCTGCCTGCTCTACAGGAGGGGGGGAACTCTGCATAAGGAGTCCTCTCCCTACTGTGCTGTGTTCGCCAGCACCTCACATCAATGCACTAAGACCTCTCCCTCCTACTGCTATGCATCAGCTTCTCAAATTGCCCCACAGAGAGAAGCCCAGGCTGGGCTGTCCCTGTTTCATTGGGCAAAGCAAATCAACGTGAAGGGATGCAGCTACAATGCAGGGGTGACATCATGAATGTCTATAAATATGTGAGGGGTGGGTGTCAGGAGGATGGAGCCAGGCTCTTCTCAAGGTCATCTGGTGCTAGGACAAGGGGCAGTGGGTGCCAGCTGGAACACAGGAGGTTCCAGAGAAATATCAGCATAAACTTCTTTACTGTGAGGGTAATGGAGCACTGGAACAGGCTGCCCAGGGGGGTTGTGGAGTCTCCTTCTCTGGAGATGTTCCAGACCCGCCTGGATCTGTTCCTGTGCAACTTGGTCTGGGTGATCTTGCTGTGGCAGGGGGATTGGACTGGATGATCTTTTGAGGTCCCTTCCAATCCCTAATGAGTCAATGATCAGGAACTATCACATCTATCAGTGCAATCGATATCCACAATCACAGTGGCCAGGAGAACTTATGAAGACTTCACAGCTTTATTCCAAAACAGAACTTACAGGCTTCCTATCCTGTCAGGACTTCCCAGGATGTAAGTGAGACCATCTCAGAAATCCATGAAACTCTCCCATCACCACCCATGGAAATCAAACTCAATCTTGCTCAAGCAAAATCTCTGTGATAAGCCAGCGAATGGGGCATGAGGACCATCTCCCTGACTAGGATCCAACTAGGACAATCTGGGCCAGCCAAAATGGCGTCTCTGGCAATCCTTTGTAAGAGTGATGAAGAGAAGGTACTCTCCAGGAGGGATCTGGCCACCATGAGCACTGCTGAGTGCCCTGAAGAAGTTACATCATGTCTTTGGTCTTGGATCCCCAAAAACAGAAGACAGCTCATGAGATCTCTGAGGAGCACCTTGCACAAGACCCACTCTCCCAAGGGAACTGGACACTGCGACTTGCAGAGCCCTCCCAACTTGCAGAGCTGAACAAGGGGAACTCCTCATCTCCGTTTGTAAAGAAGCCAGTGCTTTGCACGCAGTGGAAAATGAGACTGTGTTGTCTGCCATAAATGAGGTAATTATATCTAAACCTCTTCATTAACACGGAAGTGACAAATAACAAATTAGAACCAAGCGTCTACAATTAGGCTAAAAAGCCACAGCAATTTGTTACTCTTTGCAAGAAATCATTTCTCACATCATTTACTGTGAAGGAGAGCTCATCACGTAATGATATTTAGCTCTTCCACTACTTCTCAGCAGTGCAGCTCCATTAATTGCACTCACAACCGCTCTCTAATAAAAGCAAGCAGTGTTGTCTTCATCTATTGACTGGAAATCCAAACATAAAAGTGCTGATGGGATCTATTCACAGCCAAATGAAGAGAAGATACCCAAAACCAGTGAAGAAAGCTGGGGCAAGACCTGCACTCACCTTCAGTGCAGACATAATTCTGTTCCAGATGAGTAGAGGTACTTACACTTTATCACCAAGAGGTTCAGACCAGCACTGAGCTCTTCTGCCAACCTCACCAAAAGTCCTACTTTACTGTCGTAACAAATATCGATGGCACTTCCCATTCAGTGAAGAGCAAAGCTTGGTAGGGAAAGGTGAGGCAACAAGCATTCCAAGCCAGAGGGATTTTCTCAGTAATGATGACTCAGGCTCTTGATGGCAACCAAACCACAATGGTTTCAGTGAGTCTACACTGGCAGAGGATAAAGCAAGTTTGAGAGACAGAAGCTTTCCTAGGAGACAGGAGTGACGGTTGGATGCTGGGTTATCTAGATGAAGGAGTCACAATTATATCTGGATGGAAACAAATGGAGAGGGCAGTTCCCTTTGTAGCTGGCACAGGGGGAAACAGCGAATCTCAAAGACTTCAACAACAAAATATGTCTAAATATGCTTTGAAAGAGAGAAGGAATTTGGGATACTGGTTGGATTGGTAACTTCAGAGTCACCCTATAGTAGGACGCAGCTTTTTTTGTTTGGCATGAGACTGAATTCAATGTCCCAACTAGGTTGGGACCTGGTTCCATAGAGTTGGTGTTGTAAAATCACACTGGTGGGACTCATCACTGTGCAGCAAACTGGTACCATGTCTGTCTAGCACCTGAACCCAGCGACTCGCAGTTCCTCTTCAGATTTCATAGAATCTTTTATATTGGAAAATGCCTTTAAGATCATTGAGTCCAACCATAATCAGCCTTTCCCAAAGCCACTGCTAAACCTTATCCCTGAGCTCCAGATCTCCATGACTAATGAAACACAGCCAGGGATGGCAATTCAACCCCCTTCCTGTGCAGCCTGGTCCAAGGCCTGATGACCCCTTCCATAAAGAAGTTATTCCTAATCATAGAATCTCTAGGGATCAGAAGGGACCTTGAAAGATCATTTAGTCCAATCCCCCTGCCAAATGCACAACCTAAACTTCCCCTGGTACAGCTTGATGTCATTTCACAGAACCAAAGAACCACTGAGGCTGGAAAAGACCTCTGATATCATCAGGCCCAGCCCATGACCTAACATCACCACAATCAGCTAGACAAGGGCACTAAGTGCCATGTCCAGTCTGCCCTTAAACACCTGCAGGGATGGCGAGTCCACCACCTCCCTGGGCAGTCCATTCCAAAGTCTAACAACCCTCTCCATGAGGAAGAGCTTCCTAACATTCAACCTAACCCTCTCCTGGCAGCTTCAGACTCTGCCCTCTCATCCTGTCACTAGCTGCTTGGGAGAAGAACCTGTCCCTCCCTGTCTATAAACTCCCTTCAGATACTTATAGAGAGGGATAAGGTCCCTCCTGAGTCTCTTCTTCTCCAGGCTGAACAATCCCAGCTCCCTCAGCCTCTCTTCATAAGACTTTCCCTCTAGACCCTTCACCAGCCTCATTGCTCTCCTCTGAAACCAAGAGGAGTTGCTCCAGTACCTCAATCTCTTTCTTGAAGTGAGAGGCCCAGAATTGCCCCCAGTACTCAAGGAGAGGTCTCACCAGTGCCCAGTACAGGGGGAGAATAACATCCCTAGTTCTGCTTACCTCACTGTTCTTGATACAAACCAGGATGCCACTGGCCTTTTGTACCACGTGGGCACATTGCTGGCTCATATTTATCCACCAGTACTCCCAGATGCCTCTCCACCAGCCCACTCTCCAGCCATCCATCCCCCAGCCTGTAGGTCAGCTGGGGGTTAATGCAGCCAAAATGTAAGACCCTGCGCACTTAGCCCTGTTAAGCCTCATCCTGTTGGCCTCTGCTATTTCCTCACTATGCCCTGAAGAAGTGACTTGAACTGGGAAAATAAATGCCAAAACCACACCTTCCTCTACATCCATCTGGCCTTCAATTTATTGTTGAATTTCCCTGGAGTGGCTATTTCAGGAGCTGCAGAGAAGAAAACCCTCCCTTTTCTCTGCAGCACCTATTAACAGCTCTGCAGACAAATTAATATCTCAGGATCTTGTTGAAGTTTGCTGCCACCCAATGAAGCTTGTAAAACAATCACCGTCTTCCAGGCAACTCTGCAGGGCCCTGCATGTGAAAGGGTTAATTTCTGCTCAGATTCTGTTATCTGCCCTTTCTACTTATTTCACACACAGCACAGAGCAGGGGGGGGAACAGATTAAAGTTTGCGTGATTCTGGAGTCACCATGGGGATTGCTGCTGCCTGCAATCACCTGCACCTAGTGTCCATCCCAATCCTTCTGCTCATAACTGAATGGATCTGATGCTTCTCCAGGCAGATTAAGATAATCTGTAATAAATAACTTAGAGTGAAAGGGCATTACTCTGATTGGAACTGGCCAGAGAGCACTCTCTGATTGGGATGGCGATAGGATGTGTCTCTAAGAAAACATTTGGGAATATGTATCTCTACAGGAACTCCTGAATTTGCTGCCATCATCTATTCAAATAAAGAAGAAATGATCTGATGTGCGAGAACTTCACTAAATTATCTGAATAAAACTTAATCCGCTTTCAAAGAAGCAGCAAATGTTTATTCTCTAAATGCCAATGGCCAGTGCGTGCTGCTCAGGCAACAAAGCCCATGAAATAAATCACAGAACCATAGGGTTGGAAGGGACCTGCAAAGGTCATCTAATTCAATTCCCCCTACAACAAGCAGGGCTATCACTCACCAGACCACACTGCCCAGAGCTCTATCCAGTCTGACCTTGAATGGCTTCAAGGATGGGGTCTCAAATGGGAGAGAAAGTTCTCTGCTGACTTGACAAGTGTTGTCTCACAACCTCTAGAAAGACAAATCTGCAGAGACAGACTCGAAGAAGGTTCTGACAAGCCCCAAGTAGGGAATAAGCAAAGGGCACTTTAAAAACTCATCTTTGCAGTGGCCTGATTGCACTGTGGGTTTACAGGACGGTAGATACCCTGAAGAACTGAACTCACATGTACAGGCTTTCCCTGTTTTCTGACGTCCTCTTGATGACCACCTCCCTAGCAGGTCTACAGCCATAAATGTCAGCAGATCAGTGCTGCAAGGTTTGTTCTCCTCCATGGCACCAGACACAAGTCGTTCATCCTGCACTGACCAGATACTTTGCCTCCACCAGGTGAGACATGCAAGAGGGTCCAAGGCCAAAGGGAGTCTCCCTCAAGACCCCAAATCTCCCCCTGAGACCTCCAGGTTCTTGTCAGGTGATGGGATGCATCAGGCTCCATCACACACAGACTTGTTTACACCCAAAGTAAATGGGGAGGTGAGAGATCTTGGTTTGAATTCACTGTAGGCAACTCTCACTTCCTGTCTGTAGGACTCAGCATCACCTACAAGGCAAGAGGATGCAACAAAGACCAAACAAGGCAAGAAGCAGCAGCGGGAGAAGGCACAATGAAATATTCAGAGACCTTTGCCAGGATTTTATGTCTCCTGATGTGCAGATAAATCTCCACATTACAGGCTAAAAGTAATCAGCCTGGAGAAAGACACAGGCACCTCATCAGAGTTAAAGCAGGGGTCTGGTCACGTTATCTTCCCACAGATCCTGCAAAATCCTGCAAACAAGGTCTAAGCTCAAAGGCAATGATAATAGCCTTCCCTGAGAAGAAAACTTATCCAGCAGCGTATTTCAGAAACACAGACAGCCAAGGAAAGGCCGGGCTCCTCTTTTGGCAGACACTTCTTTTGGCTGTTCCCAAAGCATCAGAGTCTGACGGTCAGGAGAGTCCTGTTCCTAGTGAGCTGCAATGTTCGTAATTAGAACTGACAATACTCTGCCCAGCAATTTCCCAGGGGAAAGGCTGCCTTTTCCACACTGCAAACAACAACTCCATGGGCCACCTAAGATCTGCGATTCCTCGTAGTAACAGGAAAGTGAAACTGCAGAGCAATTGTGAAATTTAATCCTAAATGTGAAAGAGAAATAACTGGCTTTATCCGATAATGTTGTGAATCAGTTGAAAGATTTAAGTGATTACTGATCAAGCTCATTAGAAGTCAGACTGATGGACCAGAAGCACTGCTGACTCAAACCAGTTCATCACAGCACCCTGATTTATAAATCTGTCCCCTGACTGAGAAATGCTGTCTGTCCACATTTACTTCAATTCAAAGAGATACAGCAGCTACGGTTTCATTTTCAAAGTCCATTTGTAAGAGCTAACAGGTCTTCCAGAGCCAAAGGAGTAACAAACCACACATTTCCATGTGAGCTGCCTGACTCAGATCTGGCTTTGGGAATCCACTGACAATTTGTAGAATACAATTTCCATTCTGGTCTCTGCAAATAGCTAACAAGACCCTGCAAAACACAGCAAAACAAACCCATCCGCTGAAAAAGCTATTACTTTCTGCATTACTGCACCAGCTTTTCCAAGTTAAAGACCTGAGATGAGATCCTGCCTTCACTGCAAGCAGCAAATGAACTCATCCCAACAGTAAAAGCAACTGCAGGGTGGACCAGCCACAAAGGAACATGTGCAGAACCCTCAGTGAGGGAAGGGGATGGCACAGACCTACCCTGATGTCTGTATTCAGCTGCATGCCTTAGGTCCTCCAGATAAATGAGCAGCAGGTCAAACAAATGTTTGATGTCCTCCCCAACAGGCTCCACCTTTGAAGAACTGAATCCGCTCTCTCTCTCTGCTGGTGCACAAAGCAGTTACTGGGGCATCTATCCCTGGTATATGGTGGTTATGAGCTGCAAGGGGAAGCTGGTGTCAAAGAATCTAAGAATGGCTGTACTGGATCAGTTTCACTTCGCATCCCATCTCTGCAGGCAGATGCCTCCATGCAGTGCAGCTCCACAGGTGATAGTTCCCTGTTCCACTCTCTAGCCTGCAGCAATTTCCTGCTGATCCAAGGGGTGAAGCTCTCCTCTTCAGCAGACTTCAGTCCATGTTTTTGTCTCAGCAACTGTCAAGACTTTGTTTATGAGCAAAATGTAATACTGGGAGGAAGAGATGGTATGCCTTGTTAATTATTTCTCTTACCGTGACAGCTGAAATGCCATCTGAGATGACACATGAGAAATGCTCTATAGGAATGTAAAGAGATAAAACATCTATCCAAAATAAATACTTGAATAAACCACCACCACGGAAGCACTGGTGTTGTCCTGTCTATGAAATCCAGGACTGGGGCACAGGACGGGTGATCTGCTCAAGGAGACATTAGAAAAAAAAGCAGCACTGCCAGTAATTAAACATATCGTACAATCACAGAGTATATTGGGTTGGAAGGGACCTCTCAAGGTCATCAACCACCCACAACAAGCAGGGACATCCCTAACTAGAACAAACTGCACAGAGCCCCATCCAGCCTGACCTTGAATGGCTCCAGAGATGGTGTCTCCACCATCTCCCTAGGCAGTCTGTTCCAGGAATCCCCCACCCTCAGGTTAAAGAACATTTTCCTGATGTTTAACCTAAATCTAACTGTGACCCCTCATCCTATTCTTCCCTGCCCTTGTGAACAGTCTGCCCCATCCTTCTGACAACCCCTTTTCAGGAAAGTCACTGTAAGATTCTTCGATGAGGATACCAAGCTCTGCTCACAGAGCACAAAGGTCTGCCTGGCTTAGTAAAGCTGACAGTGGCCAACAGCACTGGTCTAGGAAAAGCTTATGAAGGGGACAATCACACAGTGACTAATACTCTCCTTGCTACCCTGTTGACACTCAGTGCTTTGCAGCTCAGAGAGCCAGACACAGGCTCTCCGCATTTGAAAGATAACGGATGGAGTTTTTACCTCGGTGGAATTGTCTAGCCAAATGGAAAGCAAACACACAAACTGTGAGCGTCCTTAGCACCCATGGACGTGTGTTCTCCCAGGATCAGCGATGAGCTGAGTGAAATCTCACATAATTCATTATGAACCTGCCTCCTCCTGCCTGTTTCACGTGATGCTGCCCAGATATGGTATCAGGGGACAGTCACTCGCTGTTCCCCCACTCAACACCCCTTACGATTTTACCAGTCTCCATCAAGGTCTGCACAGTCATTCCTTGCACAGAATTGCATTTATACTGCAGTTGTTCTTCTTACTTTATCATTTGGGTTACTGTTTGGTTACTGTTCTTCTCCCTCAGATCTTCTCCAGCCCTGCCATATCCTATTCTAGATAGGCAGAAAGACCCTCAGTATTGAGGGTCAAAATTATGGTTGCTTCTTTCCTTTTTTCCCCGTGTTCCCCCTCATCCTCCCAGGACAATGTTCTGCCTGTATCATCCTCCCCACCCCCCCAACCCCCCCTTCCTCCCACAAGGATTTGAAGTGGAGTATTGCTTCCATTTCTACTCTTTGCCAAGAGGCCCCAGTTCACCATCCAAACTCGCCCTCTTATGGTACTAGGACTAACAACAAAAATCACTCAGCCACAACTCCCCCCTGGAACACAGCTGTCCCTAGCATTTTCTCCAGGATGTCTTTCGGACACTATCTATGCTTTCCTACTCACCCATCCAGACTAAGTCCCGATTGCTTCCATGACTCAGCAGGAATAGTGTGAGCATTAACCCACCCCCCAAGCTCAGAGTGACTGTGGGGAAACCCTCTGCTTGTTTCCTGCCTGTCCTCAAGTGCGCAAAGAGGAACTGCAGCACAGCTCACAGACACACAACAAAGCAGAATGATGCCACAAGCACAAGGGCTCTGTTCCTGATGGGGGACCTCAGGGCAAATACCTCAGAGCAAATACCTCAGAAAGAAAGTCTGAGCAGTCAGAGGGGAACAGGGAGATGTGAGGAAAACCACCTGTAAGAGGAACCAAAGTGGAGAAACTCAGCCTCATTTCACACTAATAAAGCCTCAAGAGCAGAAGGCGTTGCCAGTACATTAAAAAATAAATGATAGGCTATAGAGGAAGAGCCTTGCTGATACCCTTTATTACAGCCCAGGCTTGGATGAGGCTGTGATTAGAGATATTCAGACAAAAATGAAAGAAGAAAAAAAGAAAGCACGCAAAAGCCTCTAGTAATTCTCCCTGTATCGACCCCTCAGTGTGATTAATGCTGGTACCCAGCATTTTTTCAAAACAACAATTGCTGGAGGTTGGAGGTAATTATTTTATTGTCAATCAAAATCTGAGCAATTTACTTATTTCCGATAGATGTTCCTACCTCGCTCTCAGGCAAAGCAAGATGTGTACACAGAAATACGATACATAATTATATATGTTTTAATATATATATAATTTTATATGTATTTATATTAATTTTTATCTGTATTGTTTTTATATATATATTATTTTTATATATAGAGAGAACATCCTTCCAGGAAGGAATTTAGATCTCCTTTGATCCTCACATGGTCTTAATTTGCACAAATAGCAGAGGGGAGGGAGGGTTAGCATCAGTCACTTGTGGTTTGCACTATTCAGGCAGAGAGCAAGAGTATCTATATTCTCATTAGAAATGAATATTTTAAACCTCACTCTTGATAAATTACCCTCTCTCCGTGCTATTTGTCACAATGAGCTCTCTTCCTCTGTTTTTCCCCTCTTACCAGCTCTGCAGCAGAGCCAACACTTTAACCCAAAAGATCAGCCTCTGACGCAAATCCCCAGAAGGACAGAAGCAATCCAAGGCCGATCAACCTTTGCGTTTCCCTCCCTCCATTTGTTTTTTGGAGGGCTGAAATGCCATGAGAACAGACGGATCTTTTGCACTGTAGTATAGATCACTATGAGAAAATAAATGGGATTTCTACAACCTAAGGAGAAGTCTCTTTTTACAAGGCAAAGGCCACCCTGACTAGCACATAAAGGAAAAATTAATAACGCTCACCCCGGGAAAGCTACAGCCCTGGCTATGTTCTTCAATCAAGTTAAGTTATTACTAAAATCCAAAGGGAGAGAGGGCTGAAAACCATCTCCTCTGCCTGAATGGAGCCAAGTTTTCTGACATGTATAAATTGAAGGATAGAAGAAGAGGCAAAGCACACTGAGATGCGATACCTGTGTACGTGGACATTGCAGGCATGGGAGTGGAAAAAAGGGTTCCTGCAGATTATAAAGAGAGGAAAGACCCGGTGATTTATATTACAGAAGAGCTGACAGACAAGGGGACAGAGCAGACCATCTAGAGGGATGCCTGCCTCACCGTGCTGTGCAGGACCCCAGACGGTGCTTGGTTAGCAGATCAGTCCAGCCTTGGCAGCACAGACTAATGGACCCATCTTGGAATCCAGGAGGAAAAGCAAGATCAGTTACTTGGAGGAGAAAATACCAAGCTGTGCTCCAACACAGACACATCCTAACTCTAAAGTCTGCAACAAATGGATGGATAAGCTGGAGAAGGTTAGAAGCACAGACCAGGTCAGAAAGGGAAGAGTGGGGTGGTAGGTCAGGACCACAGGGCTCAGACTTGCCCAAGCTTTCCATCTTCTAGAAAGATCCTATTGTCCAAGGTCCCAAAGTGAGGCATGGGGCTGCTTACAGTTGGACTTGACGATCTCCAAGGTCTTTTCCAACCTAAATGATTCTATGACATTGAAAGAGTCATCAGGCCTTGGGAGGGGGTTAGACTGTCATACCTTGAGGTGTTTCAAACTCATGGGGATCTGGACAGGGTTTAGTGGTGGGTTGGGAGAGTGGGGTCACTGGTTGGACTTGTTGAACTTACAGGTCTTTTCAAACCTAAATAATGCTATGATTCTCACCATTCCGTGGTGCAGCAGCATGTGCTGGTCTGGTCTGCAAGGCTTGTTATGGGTTCTGAAGCCAGCTGAGAAACAGGAGTAAGTCAGATTGAAGAAAGAAGCAACATAAAAGAGAAAGGGAAAGAGACAGAGCTGCCAAAACACCTTGGAATAAATGTGACAAAAAGAAAAGGCCATCTCTACTGCGAGTCACTCCCTCCTGGGAGCTGCTCAGTCGCTGCTATAGCATTTGTCACTGTGAGCCAGCAGAATGGATCGGTGCTGCTTACAGGTACTCGGATGCAAAATTCCTTTTGACAAGGCAAACCCGATTAAATATGAGTCTGCTCCAGGATTAAGACACAGCCATGAACAATCTCTTAAAAGAGTTAAGAAAGGAGTCGCTCCAAACATAGTGCACATCCCCCATGAAGAACAGAAACTCAACTTCAGCACAGATTGATGACGGGAGCTTTAATGCTGCTTGGGAGAGGGAAGAGGAGCTAGCGAGGAACATATGGAATGGTATAAATTATTTGAAGCATCCAGGAACACAGAAAATATAGTCATCTCTATTTCTGAGACTGCTCATTTCGGTCTGCAGCCGTCTGGAGCACAGACTTGGTGCGGCCAACGCTTTGTGCAGCACAACTCCCACAAACACATGTGGGGCAAAGCTATGGAGGGCAGGACTGATGCAGCAGTCAGGAAGAAAAATTCACTGCCTCCACTTCTGATTCTGGTTCCTAACAGCTTTTCTCACCTGGTATTTCTACGGACTCTGTCTCTTCTGTAAGGACAGCGACTTTTGGGGTGATCTTCCACACCTTTTCCAGGGTAAAATGCAGGCAGGCAGATCATTCCTCCAGCAAGACAAAGTAAATGATCAAGGACTAATTTAATTCCATTCATCCCAATCTTCACTCTCCTAAAAGCTCCCTTATGAAACCAGTGGGGTCTCTTGGACTCTTCTTGTGGAATCATAGTGTTGGAAGGGACCTCCAAAGGGCATCTAGTCCCACAACAAGCAGGGCCAACACTCACCAGACCAGATTGCCCAGGGCCCCATCCAGCCTGACCTTGACTGTCTCCATGGATGGAGCCTCCATTACCTCTCTAGGTAGCCTGTTCCAGGGATCCCCCACCCTCAGATTAAAGAACCTTTTCCTCATGTCCAGCCTAAATCTACTCTTTTCCAGCTTAAAACCATGAGCCTATCATTCCATACCCTATTCCTTCCCAAGCTTTTTTATAGGCCTCTTTCAGGTACTGAACCTAGAACACAAATAACCTTTCCAGAGTAATCAAGAAAATAAACACATTAAAGATTTAAAGGCATCTGATGTTCCAATAATTCCAATTGTAACAGTACTTAAAATAGATCCATTTGTGGCAGCAATCAAAGAATATGCTGCTAACTTCTGCATCCTGATGCTGGTTATTTTTGCCCATTAAAGCAATAATCCTACTTTCCTGTAAAAATTACATCTGGAATATTCATCTTTAACTGCCCTGGTACTCTGCCCTACCATCATTAACCAGTGGCAGCCGTAATGCAGTTCATGCAATATAATGTGCAACTATGGTTCTGCCATGCAGTGACAGCTAATTTCACTGCAGGTCACTAATCACAGCTTAAAACATTGGTTTATCCATTAAAAAAACAAATCTCAAGACAGGTGATCCTCCCCCTCTATTCTGCTCTTGTGAGACCTCATCTGCAGTACTGTATCCAGTTCTGGAGCCCCCAGTACAAGAAGGAGATTGAGCTGTTGGAACATGTCCAGAGGAGGGCCATGAGGATGAGTGAAGGGCTGCAGCTCCTCTCCTAAGGGGACAGGCTGAGAGAGTTGGGGCTGTTCAGCCTAGAGAAAAGGAGACTCCAGGAAGATCTTAGAGTGGCCTTCCAGTACCTGAAGGGGGCTACAGGAAAGCTGGGGAGGGGTTGTTTTCAAGGGCCTGGTGTGGTCAGAGAAGGGGGAATGGTTTCCCGCTAGAAGAGGGAAGGTTTAGACTGGAAGTCAGAAAGTTCTTGTCAATGAGGGTGCTGAGACAATGGACCAGGTTGCCCATGGAGGTTGTGGCTGCCCCCTCCCCGGAAGTGTTCAAGGCCAGATTAGACGGGCCCTTGAGCATCCTGGTCTGGTGGTGGGGGGGGTGTCCCTGCTCATGGCAAGGGTTTGGAACTCTTTGAGATCCCTTCCAACCTGAACCATTCTGTTAATCTCTTAATCACCTAAGAGAGCAAGTTAAATGACCTTCTGTTATTGTATGAACGAAGATCCTACACACAAAAATATATGAAACTCAAACTCGATCTGTATCTTGGAAGCCCCTTGTTGAGAGTTGCATTGTCACACTTCATGACTTCTTGCTTTATTTTATCTTTTATTTTTAATTCCCTTTTATTCCTCCTCGCAAAGGACTCCGGATGATGATGACCCATCACAAACCCTCAAACGGCACCACCAACCTAAGTATCCCCAGAGACAAGGATGACAGTAAAACCAGGATGAAGCACAGCAACAAGGGATTGTGCAGGTAACGATTCTAACTGCATTATTATTATTTCTTTTCCTTTAATAATTAGATCTGGACTAGTGATGATTAGACTTCTAAGATTTTTATTATTAGACTTGCAATAAGTTCTTTCTTTATATAGACGAGGTGTCTCTTCTCTTTGTCTATAAAACACGTTTTCAAGCATTAACAATGGAGTTTCCTCTTAAGGTTTATGGTTCTAATCGGTCTCTCCTCTGGTTACTGCTGTTATCTCCTATTAGCGGTGACCTAGGATAATAACTGGTGTTTCAGTCAACATCTTAAAGACACAAAGTCCACCAAACCACCCTCTGTTTAGACCACACGACCTGTACTTCCCAAATATCACCCCCCTATATGCCCCAAGATCAAAAAGTCATTGTCACTGCAGACTACTCCATGGTTTGAATGCACAATGCAAGCTACTACACGATTCAAGGCAGCAAAATCAAAGGCTTAGTGAATTTTCCTAGACCTCCAGCTGCTGCCTTACTCTGGAGACCAGGAAGTCTTCTTGGGTGAACAATGAACAGGCACCAAAGTATGAACAAACAACTTGTGAGCCTGAGGACATTTTCACATGTGACCACAAAGTTTCTGTAAGCTACACTGTTAAGGCTCTTAGGTTGTAGAATAAGGAACCTCACAGGCACTGGGAGAATAAATACTCTTAGGAAGTGGAAAAAGAGTGCAATCTCAGTAGCCACCACCAACACCTTGAGGGTATACAAAGACTATCTACTTTAATGTTCATGAGGAATAACTAAAGGACCCAGAAACCATTCACTAAGTTTGAAGCCATCTAAACCGACTGCAGTCCTCCTTGTAACGCATGAACTTTTAATCACAAAAGGGGCAGCAGGGAAAAGTTGGACATTGTTATTCATTCCCAGAAAGACCAGGTCTCCTGCCCTTCTGATGCTCTCTGAGCAGCTAGTGTTCGCCTCAAACACCATCTACATACAAATCAAGAAATAAGGAGAGAAAGGTCAGTCACCTCACAAGGAACGCAGAGAGGTCTCAAAGTACTGCTGTGTCCTTCACTGGCAACCTCTGAGAACAAAACATCTGAAGAGAATACTTAAAGCGATCCCAAAACACGTTCAGACCTTCCTTCTCCAGAGCTGCAGAACATCAGAACAGCTTTCAGAGGATCAAATTCTATACAGGGACAGGTGACATCATCTGCTTTACCCGGTACCTAAATATTGCTGGTTAAAAAGCTGATGGGCAGTAAAACTTGCAAGCTCATTACTGGTGCTCATAGATTGCTTTTGCTCAACGAGACCAGCAGAGCAACCAGAATTGACATTTGTAATGATTCTGTTTCTCCAGCACTTTCTCACTGAATACTACAAAAATCCAAACTGCCACTTGCTCTGCCAGGCTGTTAGAGGATGAAGTTCCTTGCTCTCTAGGGACCTGCAGTGTGTCAGCCACTAGAACAAGCAAAAGGACACGTGTGCTAAGGATTTTAAAAACAGAAAAGGCCAACTGCAAGAGTATGGTACTGAGATGGTGTCCCCTCATCTTGTACTCTGCTGGGTACCATTATATGCTGCTGCTGAAGGGACTAGAGGGAAAGTCTGATGAGGAGAGGCTGAGGGTGCTGGAGTTGTTTAGCCTGGAGAAGAGGAGACTTAGTGGGAACCTTAGCGGGAACCTTATCACTCTCTATAACTACCTGAAGGGAGGTTGTAGTCAGGTGGGGGACCCGCTCTTCTCTCAAGCAACCAGTGCTAGGACAAGAGGGCAGGGCCTGAAGCTGCCAGGGGAAGGTTAGGTTGGATGTTAGGAAGCCCTTCATCATGGAAAGGGTGATCAGACACTGGAGTGGACTGCCCAGGGCAGTGGTGCCCTGCCTCAGGGCCATGTCTGGGGAATCCAGTGGTTGCAAAGTCATCTTGAAATTAAAGTCAAGTTAATTTTAGCTTTAGAAGAAAAGCACTTAAAGGAAAAGATTTCAAAGAGGTACTTTTAGATGAAAAGCACTTAGAGAAAAAGGGTTTCAAAGACAACTAGTACATGCAATTGTCCAGCGAATCTGAAGCTTTATGAGCCCTTCACGGTGAGCCTGGTCTCTCCAAGCACTGCAGAAAACAATGTGGGCAGCTATTCTGGCCTCCTGCCAGGCTTGAGGGATTTCATTTATTCTTAACAATGCTTTTCTTGCTGCCACAAGCTATGCTTTTTTCACAGAATGTTAGGGATTGGAAGGGACCTTGACAATTCATCTTGTCCAATCCCCCTACAAAAGCAGGATCTGATCCCGCAGATGCAGTTGCACTGCTCTCCCTAACACACCCCAGGAAGAAACACTTGACCAGGACTAGTTATGGACACAGGTATGGGCAGAGCAGTGGCCCAGCATATACCTGCACACTCAGGGCTGGGAAACCAGGGCAGAAACTCCCACCTGGCACAGACTAGGAAGAGGGGAAGGGCTGCACTACTGCAGCAGCATCGCCAGGAAAAGGAGGCTAGCACCACCACAGAGAACACAATCTCTTTGGTTGGAAGAGACGTTTAAGATCAAATCCAGCCATTAACCAGCACTGCTGGGTTACAACTAAACCATGTCCCCCAGCACCACACCTATACATACTTTAAATACCTCCAGGGGTGGTGACTCCACTACTGCCCTGGGCAGCCCAATGTCCAGTGACCCTTTCGGTGAAGAACAGCATCTCCTATTCCCCACCCATTCCCAGCAAATGAGTCCTTTGAACACTTCAAGCTCCTGACTTGGCCTTAGATGTTCACTAAGAGTTCATGTTTCTCTGTGCCCCTGAAACATAAATGACTTCCCTTTCTCCCAGGAACACTGTGGGGATCAGCACATTATAGATGGGGAAGCAAGTGACATAAAAGAGCCATTAAGGTTATCTAGACAGAAAAAGAATAAATGGCTCTTTAAATAGGTATTTGCCTGGTGGAATAAGGCATGAGTCACAAGCAGAGAAACTGATGACCAAGTTCCCTCTCTTCTTGCCTACACCACTGCACAGAAGTCCCATGTAACTCCTCATGATGGACTCAGCTCAGCTACAGCCTCATCCTCAAAGCAAAGCTGCACAGACTACGACAGCAGTTGGATCCGGTGGTACATGACCCAGCCAGGCAGTTCCAAAGACCACAAAGTTCCATCTCCTCAGCCCTTCTGATGCCCGGTCTGTGCTCTGCAGCTGATCCACCACCTCAGCAGACTTCATAGAGGGCTCCTCCAAAGGGCGTGAGGGTGAATTAAAGTTACAGAGAAAATTCCAGCCTTTTGCCCCACAGCCAATTTATTCTGTGCCTGACAGAGTAATTTCTGTCTGAAACACAACCTTTCCAAGGGCTACCAGAGAGATGATGGTGCAGGATGATGCAATATTAAAGAGCAGGAACTGAACTGGACCCACTCATTCAGAAGCAGATCTCTGGAAGAGATACTGAAAAAGCATCCTCCAGCACAGCTCTTTACTGCAAGGACCTCTCATAACAGAGGCTCTTACACAAGGAGTGTTAAAGCCACATATTGCTTCGTAGCCCAGACCTGCTTATTTTTTAGTGCATGTTTATTACAGCTTCTCCATTCAGAGAGGTTTACTGCACACCAGGGACAGCTCCAGCCTCTGCTTGCTGCTTTCTCACCTGTCCCATTTACCAACACATCTGACAGCATCTCCCATCCTGAGCCTCCTGCTTCAGCAGCAGAACAACCTTCTTGTGCAGAACAACGTCCTCCACAGTCCCAAAGTTCATGGCAACAACCTGTGTCATACAGAACATCTTCAGCAGTCTCTGGAAACCCTGCCAGACAAACCAAGCCCTGTCTAACATCCCATTCTGGGAACAGAACTCTCACCAGAGCTCTCCGGGGATTGAGGCTGGGTGACACTGCATCAGCCACATTATCTGATTAAATATGATTAAAGGCACCAAGACGCCTGAAGAGGATCAGCCATCTTCCCCCACACTGCATATGATGTTTGGTGCATGAGGACACACAGCAGAGTTTGCAAGACGCTGCATCTCTTGAACATGGTACAAAGCACTGGCACCCTCCTACCTGTAGTAGGTGTCTAGTAGTCAGACACAGAGACTTATATAGATGTGGTCCAGCTCCCACCAATTCACAGAATTACTGAGGCTGGAAAAGATCTCTGAGATCATCAAGACCAGCTTGAAAGGTGAAACTGCTTTTGATGGGATTTGGCTTGGAAATTTCCACATACTCCAAGAAATGATCCCAGTGCCCTTAGCCAAGCTGGGCAAGTTCCCTTCTAAACTCTAGCTTGTCCCACACCATCAACAATTTGCTTGAGAGGGACAGCACGCATATAAACACTGAGAAGCTATCTGTGGGTGGAATAAGTTAGACGTCACACTCCTTAAAGAAGTCTGAGAAGTGGCACCTACGAAAATGCTGTTCAAGTAGCAAATGGGCTGATGAGCAACTACTCACGTTCTCCACACAGGATGGCTATACCTGTACCTCATCTTGGAGCTGCAACCTCCCCAAAAATCTCACCTGAGGAGTTAGTTATTTACCCATACTTAAAGTAAGACAACACTAAGCTCTTGGAATAAAGAAGCAGGCTTAGAACATCCAGAACAGCTCTCCCCATAATGAAAATTCAGGGCACATTGCTTGGAACCCATCCCAGTTCAACCAGTTGTCACTGGTAGATGAGTTTCTTCAGAAATGAATCTATGTTTGAGAGTCAATGTGTGAGCTGCCTAGCACAGGGACTGTTCTCAAGCGAAGTAAAGGGCAGGAGATAAATCTTCTATAAGGGTAAAGGAAGAGGGGGCATTTTGTCTTACCTAAACCCTGGTTCTGCTGCTCCCACTCGATGGTGTCAGGAACCTGGTAGGACATCCCAGCCAGTTGGGCCACAGGGTTTTCCAGTCCAGCTATGGGGTCCTGGGAGGTATCGCCCGGAATTGTAAAACCTGGTAGCTCCGTGTCACCCTCCATGCTCTCATCCATCAAATCCATGTCTTTGTCCTCCTCATCTTCCTCTTCCTCTTCCTCCTCTTCTTCATCTTCTTCCTCACCCTCTGTCCAGGGAGACACAGAACCAACATAAGGAAAAACCCACAAGACAGAAGGTTCATACCTCTCTAGATGAGCACCGAGACAGGTAGCTGGTACCATGTCTCCAAAAGTCAACGAGCTGAACCAACCTGTGCCTGTTTTTCAATGGGAAACACACCCAGAGGGGTTAATTTGGAAGAGCTCACCATCTGAAGCTGCTAACAATGAGACTGTAAAATCACACAGAATTTTTGAGGCTGGAAAAGACCTCTAAGATCATTCAAGCCCATTCTATAACCTGATATCACCACAACTTAGACCATAGCACTAAGTGCCACATCCACTCTGTCCTTAAATACCTCCAGGGATGGGGACTCCACCACTGCCCTGAGCAGCCCGTTCCGATGTCTGATCACCCTTTCTGAGAGGGAGGGCTTTCTAACATCCAACTTAATCCTCCCCTGGCAGCTTCAGGCCCTGCACTCAAGTCCTATCACTAGCTGCCTGGGAGAGAAGCCTGTCCCCCATCTGACTACAACTTCACTTTAGGGAGTTAGAGATAAGGTCTCCCCTAAGTCTCCTCTTCTCCAGGCTAAACTACTCCACCTCCCACAGCTTCTCTTCATCAGACATTGCCTCCAGTCCCTTCCCCATCCTCATTCCAGCCCCTCAATGTATTTCTTGAAGTAGAGGGATCCAGAACTGCCCCCAGTACTTGATGTGAGGCCTCAACAGTACCCAGTACAGGGGGAAAATGATGTCCCTAGTCCTGCTGACCCCACTAGTGCCAGGGTGCCATTGGCCTTCCAGGCCACCCGGGTACACTGCTGGCTCATGTTCAACCAGTTGTCAACCAGTACTCCCAGATCCCTCTCTGCCAGGTCACTCTCCAGCCACTCATCCACCAGTCTGTAGTTCTTTTGAGGGTTATTGTGGCCAAAATGTAGGACTGAATCCCTTAGCCCTGTGCAACCTCACCCTGTTTGCCTCTGCCCATTGAACCAGCCTGTCCAAATGTCTCTGCAGCATCTTCCTCCCCTCCAGGAGGTTGAAACTCCCCCCAACTTTCTGCTCCACTGTATTTCTGGCCACTATTAGAGGCAGAGGATAAAGAAAGACTAACGCAAGGCACGTATGTGGACAGTCTTCCCAGCCTCCCTTCCTTTTAGGATTTCCTGAGGCAGAATCTGCATCAGAGCTATTTAAAAGCTACTAGAGTCTAGTTGGAAGCCTGGATCTAGTGGGGACCCCCAAGGATCGGTACTGGGACCAGTCCTATTCAGTCCATTCATTAATGAGTTGGATGAGGAATTAGGGTGCACTGTCAGCAAGTTTGCTGATGACACAAAGCTGGGTGGTGCCACCAGCACCCCAGCAGACTGGGCTGCCATTCAGTGAGACCTGGACAGGCTAGAGAGCTGGGCAGAGAGAAATGGAATGAGGGACAACAAGGGTCAGGGGAGAGTCTGGCATCTGAGCAAGAACAAATCCCAGTACCAGTATAGGTTGGGGACTGACCTGCTGGAGAGCAGTGTAGGAGAAAGGGACCTGGCGGTCCTAGTGGCCAGCAGGATGATTCTGAGCCAGCAATGTGCTCTTGTGGCCAGGAGGGCCAACAGCATCCTGGGGCGGGGATCAGAAGGGGGATGGTTAGCAGATTGAAAGAGGTTCTTCTCCCCCTCTACTCTGCACTAGTGAGGCTGCATCTGGAGTATTGTGTCCAGATCTGGGCCCCTCAGTTCACAAAGGACACAGAGCTGCTGGAGGGTGTCCAGCATAGAGCAACGAAGATGATGAAGGAAGTGGGGCACCTACTTTCAGAGGAAAGGCTGAGGGAGCTGGGTCTCTTGAGGTTGGAGAAGAGGAGGCTGAGGGTGACCTCATTCATGTCCATAAATATGTGAGGGGTAGGTATCAGGATGGAGCCAGGCTCTTCTCAAGGTCATCTGGTGATAAGACAAGAGGCAGTGGGTGCAAGCTGGAACAGAGTAAGTTCCATAACAATATCAAAGGGAACTTCTTCCCAGGGAGGTTAACAGAACATTGGAACAGGCTGCCAGGGGGGTTGTGGAGTCTCCTTCTCTGGAGATGTTGAAGACCCGCTTGGATATGTTCCTGTGCAACTTGGTCTAGGTGGTCCTGCTGTGGCAGGGGGATTGGAACTGGATGATCTTTTGAGATCCCTTCTGATCCCTAATGATTCTATGATTCTATAACTGAGCTACCCACCATGGAAACATACAACTGCAACCACAATGTGTTTTGATTTTCTGATGATGGATTTTCCAAAGCTGAAAACAAATCCATAATATGTATGCACTTCACCTAATTTACATGAAGCTCTGCTCAGCCTGTTAGAAAAACTCCTGATGTACTCAGACTAGAAGAACCCATCACCATGCAGCTAAGTAGCTGGGTTAAACTGGAGCCTAAGACCATGTTAAAAACTAACAATGCAGCCAAATGCACTTGTTTTTATCTAGAGAGGCTTTTTTGTCTGTCTCCAACGTGTAGGTTAGACACTGCAGTAAGATGCAGGGGCTGAGGTAGGATACCTGAGGGGCTGCAGATATACCTACTGTAAGCAAAGCAGGTGATACATCACTCTTCTCCACTTGGCTGTGGGATGCAGCGGCACTCCAGGCTCAGCCGCTCCACAGAACACCCCAGGCACAAAGTGGGGAATTCTGTGGAAGCTATTCAGTTGGAGTCTATGAACTCGGATTAACTGGGTAAAGATTTTCTACATGGACACGGTGATTAGACACTGGAATCATCTGTCCAGGGCAGTGGTAGAGTCCCCATCCCCAGAGGCTTTTAAGAAAAGACTGGATGCGTCACTTAGTGCCACTGTCCAGCTGATTATGATGATGTTAGGTCACAGGCTGGACTTGATGACCTTGGAGGTCTTCTCCTGCTTCAACAATTCTACGATTCTGAGCTGAGCTCCTTCCTTCAGCCTCTGCTTCACAAATCAGAAAACCCAGAGAAATCACTGCACATCATAAAACTACAGCATTCACTGCACTGTTACATGGCATCTCCTTTCCTTCTTATTCAAGGATTTGCTTTAAAACCCCACGTTGTTTTCCAGCTCACAAAACAAGACAATCCCACTTGCCACCTCTTAATTCTAGTTCTACACTTCATACAAATGAGCTGCTGTTTGAATTTAGCCACACTCTCCTGCTCCAGCAGGGCTTTCAGTACCTGTCTCCTGCAGACGATTACACCATGCAGAGCAGCTGATGGAGCTTACAGGGATGCATTTAGCCGCTTAAATTCCCATTCTATTTTATAGGCAGTTTCTTGTCTTATAATGTGCCCATTATTTCAAAACAACATGAGGATTCTCTCTGCAGACTGCATGTTTTCATACAAAACACACAGCTCCAGTAAACCTGAGAATGGCACCTGGAGAGTGCTTGCAGGAAGCCTGCAAAGACAAGTCAATGTAGGTTTTCTGTTTCTGCTGAGAGCCACAGAGCTATTAACGTTTTCAGACTTTCATAGCAAAGATGCTAAACAGGCAGCACAGCAGAGGTTTCTCCTGGATGAACTGGGTGAACAAAGCAGCCAAGAGAAATCAGGGATCTAAGAAAAACTAGATTAAGACAAGGTTTTTAGAAGCTTCTAGTGATTTTAGCAAGACAAATCTAAGACACCTGCCAGAATCCAGTGTCGAAGAGGCAAACAGCCTTCCCAGTACCTCCAAAGCCTAGCAAGCAGCCAAGCTGAACACCCAAATTGAAAGTGCCAAGGCTACTTATCACATCTGATCATCACTAAGCTACATCAATCATCAGGCAGCCATGGCAGAAAGCTGTGAATAATGCAGCCAGCACAACTGCCGGAGGGGGTGGAAGGCTCTGAATCTTTTTCCTTCTCCTCACAAACTCATTCCTACTTCTGAAAGCAGCTTTTTAATCCCCCCATCCCAAAAAGCCAAGAGCTTGCCTTGCTGCAAGGTGCAGTGCAGAGCACCACTCGGTGGTCACAGGGAGGAAGCTGTGCTTCTGAAAAATCACAGACCTCACAAGTGTTGGATTTCAGAGGCAGAGGCACAACGGGAGCCCAGGAGCCATGGGCAGCCTGTACATAACGCTTGGTCGTCTCTCAGAGGGAAAATGGAAGCTGGCATCACGTATCTGAACCTCAGAGCTGGAGGTCTGTACCTCTGGACTTTCATCTGCACTCACAGCCCATTGTGAGCTATTTTGTGCATCACACAACCGTTTAGGTTGGAAAAGAACTATAACATCACCGAGTTCAACTGTTAACCCAGCTCTGCACTAGTGAGACCACATCTGGAGTGTTGTGTCCAGATGGAACAGAGTAGGTTCCATATCAATATCAGAAGGAACTTCTTTACAATGAGGGTGGTAATGGAGCACTGGAACAGGCTGTCCAGGGGGGTTGTGGAGTCTCCTTCTCTGGAGACGTTCCAGACCCACCTGGATGTGTTCCTGTGTGACTTGGTCTAGGTGATCCTGCTGTGGCAGGGCGATTAGACTAGATGATCTATTGAGGTCCCTTCTGATCCTTAATGATTATATGATTCTGCTAGGTCACCACTAACCCACATCTCTCAGCATCACATCTACAGGTACTTGAAATCCCTCCAGGGATGAAGACTCCACCACTGCCCTGGACAGCCCGTACCCAGGCATGGACAAGTCTTTAGGGGAAGAAATTTCTCCTCACATCCAACCTAAACCTCCCACCTGAGGCCATTTCTTCTTGTCCTGCCACATGTTACTTGGGAGAAGAGATTAAACTCACACTTTTGTTTAGTTGTTGAGAGCAAGAAGGCTTCCCCTAAGCTTCCTTTTCCTCCAGGCTGAACACTCTCATTTCCCTCAAACTGTACTCTTCAGTTTTGGATAAGATTCACGTTACACAAAAAAAACAACCCCCAAACACGTGGCAAACTGCAAGTGTCTCATCATCGTGGCACTAGTCTCTGGCAAGGAAAATAATTCAAGTATAAAGTTCTTGGCCAGTGATGCAAACCTGTTCGAATCACTATGCAACACTTAGGGTCCAAGCAGATGTTCTCATCTTCTCATGTAGTCAGAGCAACGCAAGAGGACAAGGCACTTAAAGCCTCATCTCCAAGAGTGAGGAAATCCAATATAGAATCATAGAATCATCAAGATTGGAAGAAACATACAAGATCACCAAGTACAACAATCAACCTATCCCCACCCTGCTCAGTAAACACTATTCTCTAGAGCCCTACCTACACATTTTTTGAACCCCGCTAGGGATGGCAACTCCAACCTCCCTGGGCAGACTGTACCAACCTCTGACCACTCTGTCAGGGAAGACATTTTTCCTGATGCCCAATCCAAACCTCCCCCGGCACAGCTTGAAGCCATTTCCTCTTGTTCTATCACTAGTGACTTGGGATAAGAGACTGAGCACTATCTCTCTGCAACCTCCTTTCAGGTAGCTGTAAAGAGCAATGAGGTCTCCCCTCAACCTCCTTTTTGCCAAAATGAACAGCCCCAGTTGCCTCAGCTGCTCCTCAAAGAACCTGGCTCTTCACCAGCTTTCTTGCCCTTCTCTGGATGCGCTCCAGCATCTCAATATCCTTCTTGCATTGAGGTGCCCAAAACTGAACCCAGTACTCGAGATGAATATCTCAGCTGTGAATATCTGACACTCTGACAGGCTAAACAAGCTCTGTGTTGTGTAAAGCAGGCTCAGCTCTGCCTTCATCAAAACAGCAAAGCGAAAAGACTCACAAAAACTTAACACCTCCCTGCTGTGACAGCAGCACAACCCAAGAGCAGCTAGAAGCAGCAGGAACTCCCAAGAAAATTAGATTCCCCAGTTCCCACATCAAAGATTTTAGTTTTGAAGGAGCTGGCCACCTTACAAGAGGTGTTCAACGTTTCAGCTTTGCCACAGTGATAGGAAAGCACCAAGAGCACAAGTCTGAGACAAAAGAACAGACTTCTAATGGAGAGTTTAGGGGTTCCCAGCTTTATTAAGAGTCATCAGGAATGATAACTGTTGGGATTTACCATGGGACTCCACTCTGACCCTTCAGCAACACGGAGGATATCCACAGGATGGGATTTACTGTTTCAGAGTGGCAGAACTCCCTATGCTGGGGGTCAAAAAAACTGTATGTGTCTATGACGACTTGTGTGGCTCAGAAAAGGGACATGAGACCACCTTACACCCCCTTCAAGAGACATTTCCCTCAGCCACAACCTTCATTTCTAAAGAAGCTGGACAACAGCCATTATCCCACAAGTCAAAGCCTCAGCCCTCAGGGTATATCAACTGCAAAGAGAGATCCTAGACCTTCTAGCTGGTCCTGAAAAGGGCCACAGGGACAGGTCTTTCCCCTGGGAAGTCCAAGTACCAGCACTCCAATGCTCATAGATGGCCTTGGTTGGGCTTCATGCTTCTCCCAACTGCAGAAAGCCTCCCAACAATGACAGAGTGATAACTACTCACAGTGCAGTTATTAGCAGAGGGCAGTGGCTCTAAGTCCATTCCATGGGGAACCAGCAAAATACTGAGCACAGTGCTTGGTACAAACACTGCCATCAGGAACAGACAGGCTGCAGGGAAGACAGGGGGTTGGGTATTATGGTATGAAACGAGCCAGAGCTGAAGCCACTGTTGTCATAACCTTGCTGAAGGCAATGGAGTGAGATCAGGGCCTCCTTTTTCAACTGAAGAAACCTTCACTGAAACAGGATGTTTCTTTCTTTAGCAGTTTTCCATTAACATTTGCAAACGCTTTTACTCCTCAGAAGATTGAAGAAACCACGATTTGTCAGGTTTGCTGTGCTCTGAGCTGCAAGAGCCTTGTTAGAACATGATGGATTGGGTCACAGTCACCAAACTCACATGGAACAGATAAATAAAAAGCCACAGGATAAACCCTGGAGTTCTCATTCTCCCTGCTTCTTCCCCTTCCCAGCCTCCCTCACACCAAACTGTGAAGACAATGATGTCTAGACAGTAACACAGAGCATTGTTAGGCTTCACGACAGTCTAAGCTGTAGGAGCTGAGTACCTAAGAGCATCTGAGCAAGGGGATTCACAAAACCACTGGATCTTTTAGGCTGAAAAAGACCTTGAAGATCATGAAGTTCAACCTTCAGCACAACTGTCCCAACCCACTGCTAAACCATGTCCCAAAGCTCCAGATCTACATAACTTATGTTATTTTTAATTTATCATTTACAACATTCAGACAGTTTCCTCTCTAAGTGTCACAACTTCAAATGGCTGGAGAGGATAAGCTGCAGGAGCAGCTCTGTTTTAATCTCTGCCCTCAGTACAACTCTTCTGCAGCATGAAATCAGGAATGATGTGAAATCAGTCCCACCTCCTCCCAGGATGCTGCACCAGAGCGAGAAGAGTAACAACCATATCACAGATGATCTGGCCATGCATCTAAATAAAGAGGAGAGGAATTTTCCTCCTGTGTGTACTGAAGCCACTCACTGGTGAAAGATACAAGCAGGGGTGACTTGAAATGTCTCATCCACCCCACAGCTTATCTTCTACTTTCACCAACTTCACACCTGTATGACCACATTGGGCCCCGGTCACTCGTGTGCAGATACATGACAGGAAGCAGAGGAGTGTAAATAACGTCAAGATTAAGGATGGGGTCCACAACTACCTTCTCTTGTCAGAGCAGGTGAAAGAGACTTACTTCCAGTGGAGGTCATTTCCTGCACCGCTTTTACGATCAGAACAGACTGCCAAGGCAGGAGGGCCTTTCTGGGACAGCTCTCTTTTATTATTAATCTGCTGCCTTCACATGATCAGCAATAATGTCACCATCCGATGTCTCCAAAACACTGCCAAGAACAATCACCTGTGACAGCTTGGAAGGAGTCAGCCACTAGGCACATAGTCGGGCTCTTATCACGAGCAGCTGTCTGCAATGAGCTGAACCATGGGGTGAGAAACCCAAGCAAGCAGTGGGTGTGCAAAATCATCAGGGTAAAAGCTCCATGCTGAGAAGTGCAGCTAAACCCAACTCTGTTTATTGCAAAGCTCTCTGGGGTATCTGCAGACTGCACTACACATACACAGCCTTAAATGCTTTGTTGTAGAAGGGGAGTCAAACCAAGCATTGCCTCTCCTGGGAACAATCAGCACCTGGCTTACTGCACAGAGCCAAGGACTATTTGGAAGAACACAGCTGTTGGGTGGATCCTACCACACAATGAGAGATAGCCTAACCCTAACTCCTATCATTTTCAAGCTATTAAGATATTATATGCACAAAGCTTTTCTGTAACACAAGAAAATCCTTGCTGCATCTGTGAGGGGGAACAAACTCCTGGCAGCAGAGCTGAGCTGATGTCTGAGCAGCAGAACGTCCTTGGCCACTGCTTGCCAAGCCCAGCAGAAGCCAGCAAAGGGCTCCTAAACACTGCAAAGACAGTACAAGGAGAGATTTGGAATCGGATCCTAACCTACTTCCTCTTTTCCCCCCAAATCTGAGGGGATTCACACTTGCTTTTTCAGTCGTGGCTTGTCAGTTGTCACAGGGGAGTGACGAGCTTAGGAATAAAAAAAAAAAAGCAAAACCAAAAAGCCAAATTTATTCTAGCAGGGACTACAGATCTGCTTCTGTATCAAGATCAGGGACAGTCATTGTTAAAAACTGCATTTCCAGCAGCATTCACCACAAAATTGCTTTCACACTGAGCCAGGCTGGAAAGTAGAGGTTTAACAACATGAGGCTGTTTTGAAGGGGACAAACCAGGATGCTGCAGAACACAGAGGATGGACTACTACAGGTGTGCTTCTCTGAGGTATGAGGTTGTTTTGACATGGGTTAGTTCTACAAAGATGAGAAAGACATGATTTATTAAGTGTGGGCATTCACATCGCTCCAGATTCGATGACCATGTGTAAGCAGACAAGGCAGAAGATGACAGATCCAGAGCTGACTTGTCTTCATACTTACACATGCAGAGGGCTGTGGGCACAGTACTTCCTACCCATGAAAAAATAAGCTGCATTAGAGATGCTAATACAATTTTCTCTTGCAAAAAGCTGTTTGATGGGGGTCTCATCAGGAGTATCCAATTTCATCATACTGTCTGGCAAAGAAAGGGCCAACAGCCCAAGAATTAAGAGAACATTTGACTTAGGCTTCATTTTCCAGACAAACCCAGCATGGATCCATCAGAGATGATTCAGATCAGGAGGTGGATTTGTTATTACAGGCAACAAAATATCCAGGGTACTGAGGTTTTAGCTTAAGTCCTATCAGGTGCCAGAGGGGTTGATGACTACATGCCCATTCAACTTACTTCTAATCAGAGCTGCTGCTTCTTTTCAAGTCCTTGATCAGCCTCCTGCAGCCTCCACTGCCCTTTGTAGTGCTTCTCCCCAAACTATTTCAATGAAGAGGCTCAGAATGACACTGATGGCCTGTTCTCAAACCCACATGGCCTGAAGCACTGATATCAGCCAGAAGGAAACCCACAATGAGATCTCCCACTGATTTAGTGACAGCCTTTTAGCCTATAACTCTTCCCAGAAGATGAGGTAAGAATCAAGAGCTCTAGCCACTGCATTGTGCCAGGTCAAGAAGGCCAACATTCCACCTTGCACAAGGCAGGAAGCACAAGTGAAAGACCTAAACCAACATACAGGGCTGTTTGATTTGGTTCAACACCCAAAGCCTCACAGAGAAACCCTTTGAGCAATACTGTCCCTGTCTAGCTAAAGGACCCCAGCCACCAGCAGCTCCAGAGGGCAATGCTCCTTGAGGAGCCTTCAGAACAAAACTGCTGTGTACCTGCTTGTCTGAATCCACCTCCCTTAGAGCCACAAAGATGAACTGCTTAATTCCTAGATTAAATCAAGTGAAAACCTAAAACATTTCCGTCTCAGTCCAGTTACCTTTCAATAGCAGCTCAGCATGGGAGGTTATTTATGCTTGAAGGCAAGCTACAATTAGTTACTGGGACTAATGAGAAGGGGGGTACGGTTAAAAAAATCTAAGCACAGCATGTCCAGAACAGCAACCACAGTGGGTCAGACTAAGAAATGTCATCTTACCTGCTGGAACAGTACCAGGATAGTACAAAAATACAGCTTTATTCTCCTCTGAAAACACAAGAGCAACCAGCTCTATAAAGAGCTTCTACCCAGAGGGCAGCTGAGCAGTCACAGTTGTGTCAACAGTTGAACTCAATGATCTTAAGGGTCTTTTCTAACCTTTGGCGATCCCTAGACATATGGGAAAGACAATTTAATGATGGGATTCTTGCAGGAGATGCTGTAGGGGGCCATAAGGCACAACAGGTATGTCTGAGAGAAAAAGTCCTGGAGGGCATCATTTGACAGTCAACCTCTGGAGATCATGTGGCTTGAGTTTTGTTAGAGCTGTCAGTGTGCCCATAGCAAACTAGAGTGACCTCTAGAGTTACATTCGGCCTCCCTTTGTAGGATAAGACCTACAAGGCTACACCCAGGATGTTGGCAGGACATAGGAATCTGTCACTCTTAGTACTCTTAACTAGCCTAGACTCTTAGCTGTTTACCACAAGCTCCCAATTTGTTAACTCTTGATTACCCTCCCCATCCATCCTTCCTCAACTCTCAGATGGATTTAGCAACACAAAACAAGGCACCAGCAGATTTAGCAGCAGGGAAGGTGTTGCCTTTGGTTAAAAGACTTAAAAAAAAAAAAGGCAACCTGATTTTGACACAAAATTCTGTCATAATTTTCCCTGCACAATTCTTTCTGCTACAAAGGAAGGGTGAGCTACCAGCTACTGTGAAGAACATGAAGGTCAACCTGCACCAGAGGACAGCAGTTCCCATTTCAGTGGTAGCAATAAACTGGAAGCAAGACAAGAGTGTTTACCAAGAACATTTAATAATTCATTTTGCATGTGCTTTGTCTTAAGCCTTCTGCTCCTTGCCCATTTAGCCAATACCCAAAGAGCTGGTGCAGAATTATAGGATCAGGCTAGTTAACCATGCTGGGCTAAGTGCCAGTCTTATTTACAGCCCTGCAACCTCATTTAAATTTTTAATGGGGTTGCAGAGATTTAATGAGACAGATCTTAATCCATGCAGCCAGGGTCCAAACTGTAATCTCAGTCGCAGCCTGGATTTTCTGCAGAGAAAACACTCTTCACAAGCAAAAAAAAAAAGCAGCTGCTTGTACTGTGACACAACTCAGAAGGAAAACGTAAGAGAATTTGAAGGGTCTTTTATGAAATTCTGTAAATGGCTGCAAGTTCTGAAGTGTTTTCTGAAAAAAAAAAGGCACCCACTGCCTTCACTCCTGAAGTGAAGCATGACACGCAGCTTCGATGGCTGTGCACAAGATGAAGGAGAAAGAGCCAGAGAATTGAGGACTAAGAAAGCTCTTTTCACGGCAATTAGTTAAGCTGCTCTTTCCTTAGGAGGATAAACTTGAGTACACAGGTCAGCAAAGAAGCCCAAACACATGTAGGTATTAAACCATCATTTCATGTTAAGGTCAAAGTCTAAAGCTTCATAGCTGAACTGATCTGGAACAGCTTTTAATGCAGTAGACAGAGCAAACCCCAGGAAGTCACAGCACAAGTTCAGAGGGGAGATGTCCCATGGCTGCAGAGAGTGGATTTGCTAATCCCAAGGACAGTTCCAGCTTGATTTCAGCACCAGAGAAGCCTTTCTACAGACAGATGCTGCACTCCGGAAACACAACTACTAACCAGGATGAGCCCTAGAAATAGCACCATGGTGTCCAATGCAGCCAGCATCTGACACAAGCCTCCCAATCCCTGCATTACTTCTCCACCCTAATGACCAGGATTCTGCCAGCCACATGCTGGGAGGCAGCCTGATTAATCAAGAACACTTCACATTCAAGCGCCCCACAGTTAAAGATCTTTCTACAGCAGCCAAGTTTAAGCTGCCCATTTTCAAAGCTATTGACTGCTCGTGACACTGTACGACACGTAGAGCATCTCTGGCTTTTAACAGCTCTAAGCTTGGTGGTTCCTTAAGCACCCTCCACATGCAGCAGCCTACATGACAGCTCAGCTGTGTGAGCAGCTCACACCAGCAACAACAGCCTGAAGCAAGCCCAGATGACTGAACAGGAGCCAGCCTTGGGCTTACACGCTGCTGAGGTGTCATTCTGGGGTGATTTTTTTTTTGGGGGGGGAAGGTTGGGAGCTTAAGGAACTGCCAAGAGGAGCCACCTGCTGTTGTGCTCTGTCCACCAGTTTTCAACTAAACATCAAAACCTTGCAGGAGATAGAACACAGTGGGCTACCTACCATTTGGGAAAGTTTTACCTGTGAAATACTGGCACACTTAGAGCACATCACCACAGTGACATCATGGAATCTAGTCCAAAAAAAGGAATATGTTTTGGAGAACGTTTCTTCTGAGCACAGGGATTGTTTAGCTTGAAGAGGAGACCTTACAGCCCTTTTCAGCAATCTGACATGAGGTTGTAGGGAGGTCAGTGTTGGCCTCTTCTGCCAAATAGCCATTGACAAGGCAAGAGAAAAAAATCAGGACAGAAGGCAATATCCACAAGTTCACTAGAGGAAGCTCAGCTTGACGATTCAAAAGTGAAAAGAGCCATTAGGCATTGGCACAGGCTGTCCTAGGAGGTGGGGATAGTCACCATCCTTAGAGGTGTTCAAAAGGCAAGTAGATGTGGTGCTCTGGACATGGTCTAGTGCTCATAGACACACTGGGTTGAAGGTTAGACTTGATGATCTTGGGGTCCTTTCCAACCTTAAACGTTCCTGTTCTATGGTTTCTTCTGAGAGATTACTTTATCAGAAGTCTGTTGGGAGGCTTACAGTGACCCCAAGCAGGCAAACACAAACTTGGTTTTCTTCTCTCTTCAGATCCTCAAAGCCCTAGAGAAAGCAGCAGTGTCCAGCTTGCTAGAGACACTCCCAAATCCCAGGAAAGGAATTATGTCTCCCAGTCAAGTAAGCTTCATCCTCTGCTGTGTTCTATCCCCACAGCCCATAATCCCTTTATAGCATTTCAGTCAAGCAAGGGCAAGTTGAAGCAGTATCAGAGTGAAAGTAAGAGGGTATTTATTACCCAGCTAATCTCTCCAGAGTCCACTACAGAGAAGCATGAACTCGTCTAGAGGCTTATTCCAAGTGCCTCATGTTTGTCCATGCAATTTGATTTTTAAAAGAGTTTTGCATCCAGCCCAGGTAGGTGAAGACACTGAAGCAATTAGCCACAGGCAGTCTGGCACAGATGGTCCCCAGGAAACTGCTGAACAGCAGGGGGTTCTGTTTAATGATGAGCCAGGCCCTTCGAGAGACAAATCAGCAAGAGCCTTGCTGAAGGCAGTGGAGACCAGCCAGGCTCACTCAGCTCCCTACAATCCTTTTGCTGGTGAAGACAGAGTAGGATCCCCTGTTAGGGACTCTAGGACATCTGCAACAGCAGTGACATTTCATCTTTCAATGTCACCAACAGCCTCAGCACCCTGAGCTTATAGGAAATCCCCAAATACCTTGTATTTGGGATCATCTAGATGTTTAAGAACTAGAAACTGTAGTTTTGGCGTAACAGGGACAGAATTGCCAAACACTGCTCCACCACAAAGATATAGTATCCCCCAAGTGCCATTAAGATACTAGGAAGTAGACAAACAGTTCAAAAGCTCCTTTTGCGATTAACTGGGGCAGCAGCATCCCTAGGCAGAAAGCCTATTCCCCAAGTGGTGTTTGTCCCATTTTATGGGACATGGATTGGTGAACCCTAACACCAGGGAAAAAAGTCTGTCTCACTGCACTCGGGTCCTAGTTGATCACAAGAGATTTAGATCAGAAAAGCTGTGCCAGTTGCTAGACCCACACAGAACACCAGAAAGCACCACATTCTTTAGGTGACTAGTATCTGCAGAGCCAGAGCCCAGAGCCAAGAAATCCACAGCCTTCTAGTTGAGTCATCATCATTTGGGAAAACTGGTCCCAGCTACAGCCAACATTTACCCTTGGAGATGCTCAGAGCAAGCATGTTCAACAGCAGAGGAAAGACCTGGGGTTGTTTAGAAGGTCAGCACTCCCAGATCTTCCTGCTTTTATTTACAGGTCCAGGTAGAAAGTCTCATTAAACAGGGAGAGACTAATGCTCAGCTGAAACAAAAATCCATCTTATCTCCCTGTGCAGCAAACCAGCCTTCCAAAAGGCAATCCCAGAGGGCTCAAACAGTTTAGCCTCCTCAATAAAACTGTTCTTCCTAACCAAAGGCCTTACTTCCCAGCCTGAAAGATCAGGTTTTCCCCTCCATACCCATCCTTCTACCCTGCTGCCACTCTGCTATCAGAGCACCACATCCTTGCCTTGCAGATCCATCCTAGCAAGGGGTAACTGGAGACCCAGAGAGCTCACAGCTGGCTTCAAAGCAAGTGGGCGATACTGACCAAGGACAGAAGCTGCAGCACCTCCCACTTTATGGGGAGGGCTCCTAGCTTCTTCTGCCCTCTAAACTTAACAGGAGGGTGAGCTATTACTTCCTGCAGAGAAAAGATGCTGATTAGCTGTTGTCTATGGCACCCCACCTCTAATCAGAAGAAAAATACCATCTGGCATGGCACCCCTGGAAGGATGCCAACCTTTGCAGTAAAACAGGAATGCAAGAGAAGGTCAAGATAAAGGAAGTGGAACAAAACAGGCAGAAAGATTAATCCCTGCCAGGTGGTGTCAGTCCAGACACTGGGAGTACAAACCTAGATGGATGAGCAGGCAGAGAAGAATTTAAGTAGGAGAAAGAGCAAGAAGCAGGAGTAAAAATTCTCTGCAGGAAAATCATGGATGAGCTGAAGAGATCCACCCTGCAGACCCACTCTAGAGTAGGATCTGCTTCACCTATACCTCTCCAGGTAGAACTTGCATCACTGGGTTTCAGCTGCCTGAAGGCAGTCAGAGAGCAGAGACTCCAAGACCAGCAGTGAGCAAGAGCAGTTTAAGACAGGATAACCCAGCAGGGTGAGACAAGGCTGGAGAAGCTGGCAACAGGACAGCAGATCAGCGGGTAACTTTGAGCTAGAAGACCATCTCAAAGTGGATGCCTCTTTTGCCTCTCCCAGCAGTGTCACACAGGCAGCGTGACCAGGACAACACTAGCTCTGGTAAGGTTTCAGACAGCTGGACACTGAGGTAGCCATCTCCTGCCCAGAGCCAGACTCTCCTGACACAGCAATGCCACTGCTGCTCCCTCTAAAAAGTCCTACCCCTCTTGCCACCAGTTTGAATTTCAGATATCCTCCACAACACTGTTTGTTTCCTTCCTGTACCTCCTGGAGGACAGGTTGTTCGGCTTTATTGGGAACAAAAACATCTTCACTTTGCATGCCAAGCACCAACTGGGGACTCTGTCAAGGCAACTGTCCTGCTCCTCCACAGGAAGTCCCCTGCCTCTTAAACTTAGGATCTGTGGTACCTTCTGACTCCAGACGGTCCAAACCATAGGTCACAGCTGTACTGATCCTTCTCACAGAGGGAAGAGGTGTCCTCCTAACAGGAGAGGCCATTGATGCTGGAGTTACCAGGACCACAGTTCTGCTAGATGGCTCCGCTGTCTGTCCAGACTGGGTGGCAGACAACTCATCAGGAGCTGGAAGCACCTTCTCACTGGTGACTAGGACCACATCTGTGAGATCTGCAGAAGAGAGGAAGAAGTTGGGCACGATGTCCTTAAAAGGGTGAAGTTTTAAATCAAGTTCTTTAATGAAAACTTCTACTCAGATAAGTTATTAAAATTGTGCTTCTTTCAAGTGCAAGTGACTCTGCTGTAATGAAAAGCTGCTTCTCCAGGACAGCCAACACAGGAGGTTCCCCTTAATGAGAACTCTGCCAGGTTTTACTTCCATTGCTTTAAGGACTGCTAGTCACTGCCCCACAGCAAGATCAGAGCACTGAGACACTGGCTGAGATCTGAACCAAGTGACTGATCTAACTATGTTGTAAAGATAAGAAATGGCTTAATTTTTAATTAAATCCCAGAAGCAAATTAATTAGTGGAAACCACTGGAAGAGACTTCTCTCCCCTTAAAAAGTTATCTTAAGAGATACAAAGCAAACAGGTTTCTTCTTTTGATTCTCTGCAATATAAAACTACCAGAAATACCACCCGTTTCAGTTTCATTTCAGCAGTACCTGCTGCTACTGAAATGCTCAAGCTCAGTCACCTCTGTGCCAAGGGAACCCTTGCTACAGCCCTGCCAAGACAGGCTCCTACCTATAACCTGCCAAGGTGACCTCAAGCCAGTAGGCAGCAGGTAGATGAACACCACTGCTTGAAGCATGTCTGTATGAGCTGCAGCAACCTGATAACTCAGCACTGCTCAATGGAAGTAACCATCAGTGCAGGCTTGCACACCCAAGGGCCTGCCAGGTTTTTACGAGTGTTCACCCACCCTACTGCTGCTCCCATGTTAACCAAGGAAACACTTCCATCCTCTGGACTGAGCATCATCAGCCTGTGACTGCCTTCAACTCCATGAGAGCTCACCCTCCATAAGTAACTGCCTCAAGTGTCTAAGGCTAACCGTCAACTTGCTAGCAAGGACAGATGTGGAGTTTAAATAAATGGAGTTATAAAATCTTCAGAGAAAAATGCTGGTATGTTAGAACATGAACATGCGCAGAGAGCAGTGGCAGCCCAGGGCAAGAGGCAGCTGCAGAAGGCTAAAAAAAAGTCATTCAGAATATGAATGCTGAGTATCGGTGTGTCAGTGTCCAAGCACTGACTGATTTCAGATGTACTATCTCATGTGACAATGAGTTCAAGGTACTTGAAGCAGAATCCTACCTTCTACATCTGGAGTGTTCACCACAGAGGAAGTACCATCAGTTTCCACCAGCATCTGGGTAGTACTAGGAACAGCTGGCATCTGGGTGCCCTCCCCACTGTTCTCCTGCAGAATACTTGCCACTCCTGTTCCCTGGGCAGCAGCAGGCACCAGTCGCACAACTGAGAGCGCAGAATCAGCCTCCTGGGAAACCACTGTCATCACCTCAGTAATATCTACAACAAGAACACATGTGAGTACCAACTCCCAGCAATAGAGCCAAGGTCTGAAGGAACACAACTCCATGCATCAGCACTTTTAGAGCCACAGCACAAGCAGTAGATCCACCCAAGGATCATCAGGGCAGTGCAGCATATACACAGATATGAGAGTGCTCCTAACAGGAACCAAAGCTGCAGAATTAGCCCTCATTTGGCCCATTAAGGATACATGTGCTCACTGAGGAGCAGTGCCACGGGAGCACAGCACTGCTAGCACATCACATGAAATATCACTTGAACCATGTGGGGCTGCCAGAATAATGCCTTCAGTGACCAGTTCTCACAGCTGAAACTTGAGCTTTGCTCGAGGGTTTATTTATGTTGCACCAGTCTTATTGATAGCGTTGTTTCCCCAACACCTGGGAAACAGAGAGAGACCCTGCTGACAAGTCAAGAGCTTATAAATTAATCTAGAAATTAATCAGTCAGCTTCCAGCAGCAACATGTAATCAGCTTTCCTCCTTCTACAGCAAAAGCTCAATCTTTTAGATGCAGTAAGGAGAATATTGTTCTTTTACCTCTGTAGCCTAAGAGGGACAATTAAAATGCCTAGCAATTAAAACATCATTATACTGAAGGTGCTATCTCTGCAGGTTAAGCACAGCACAGGGTGGCATCTTCAGTCTGCAGCAGGCTGTCTAGAAGACTATTCCTGTCTGCTGGTACCAGAGCTGGCACAAACCCCAGACAGATCCCAGCCACAGAGACAACACCAGGAGCTTTCATTAAAGGCCAGCACAGAGCTCTGGGGGAAATTTTTTTATCTGGTAATCCTTGTGAAATCACAGAAGATACCAGTTACTCAAGGTACAAGTCACCTGTCCCTGGATTTCAGAAGCATTTATAGCCATCTATTGTCTCTGCTTCTTCTGCACTGATTGCAAGCATCCATAGCTAGGACCTGAGAGCCAAGTGATCACAGATGGTAACTAACCCCACAAGAACTATTCCACTGTCCTGAAGAGCTTCAGAATGAGCCCACCTTTGGGTCCTTGCACTTGCCATGTCCAAAGGAACACTTAGAGGGGTGTTGTCCTTGAAATCAAATGCTTAACCAGTGGATAAGAAGCTGGGCTCCCTAGTTACAGCAAAACCCACCAGAGGGTTACTCAAAGCAGCTTTACAAGTCTCTGGTCAAGGAAGAATGCCTACAGCCAGGCTACAGCTGTCTCCTTTCATCAGGACAGCAGGTAGCACACCATACATGCAGAACCCCAGCAAAGCAAATTGAACTAGCACCAAGCCTCTGCTGAGGAGGCTTCAGTTCTCTACAGAGACCTCCATACTCAAGTTTAAACCCTCCAAACCCCAGGCTCAACTGACACAGCCCTTCCAGTCTTAGCTTTCCTGTTTGCAACTACAGCCATCTTCTCATAGAAGAGGCAACTCATAATTGCTTCACCAAGTCAGGATAGGGTATAACCCCACAGATACTGACATCCTACACAGGGATATGGGGGCTGAGCAGGTATGTGTGCAAGTTACTCATTCAGGCTGTTATCCTCCATAAAGTCCCACAGACCTTCTTAAAAAGAAAGGAATATCCTACTTCTACTGCATATAAAGCCCCCCTTTCCATCCCCCTGGAAGGAAGCAGAGTGTCAAGACCATCCCTCCTAAAAATACACTTTATGTCTGTAACA
Source organism: Upupa epops (assembly GCA_013397515.1). NCBI lineage: Eukaryota > Metazoa > Chordata > Aves > Bucerotiformes > Upupidae > Upupa > Upupa epops. The sequence continues at coordinate 23,274 of VZRI01002290.1, read as the reverse complement.
GGCAAGTTTTACCTTTCCGTGAGCTTTCCACAGTAGGAGATACATCACCCTGTGTATCTGTCACTAGAGCAGCCTCTGGCTGCAATGACAAGATGCTCTTCCCCTCCTCTGTAGTGACTGTGTTTGTGTTTTCCAGTGAGTCGAGATCAGCCCTGTCTAAGCTCGTCATGTTCACAGTGTGGAAATCATCACTGCTGCTTGTAGAAGCTGCTGGCAACTCCTCCCCTTGCACCAATGCTGTGCAGTTGGTGTCCTTGGCAAGCTCAAGAGTTGGTGGAGGAAATGCTGGAGTTGGCAGCACTCTTGTGGCAACTTCTTCCTCCTTAACATTTCCCAGGGGTGCCTGGGATGGTTCTGTTGCCCCCAGACCCTCTGTCCCCTCCTCATGAGATGTGCTTTCTCTTTGACTTACATCCCCCAGCTTTGTGTCATCCCAGTCAGGTGGGACAGTGTCCACAGGGTGGATGGTGACAGTACCAGCCATGGCAGACAGCTCTCCTTGCCCAACACCTGTTCCTGCTTCCAGGAGCAGGGAGGCCTCAGTCACTGTGAGGGGATGTTTTGCAGCCACAGATGTTCGTACAACCAGAGACCTCAGTGAGTTCCCTGTGTGGGCTCGTGGTGTTCCCTCTTCAGAAGTCATGCCATGAGCCTGGGAAGCTAGGATGACAGGGTGGTTGCTTGCCGTTTCCCATTTGGGAGAGCTGGAGTACAGGGTGGGCTGGGGAACAGCTGAGGGTTGCGAGTTGCTCTCTGCCCCATCTTGCAGAGATGTCCCAGTAAGAAGGGTTGCCAAGAGGCCAGTAGAGTTGGGCTCTACTTCAGCATCACCTTCTGTGGTGGCCTCACTAACAGACGACTCCTGTACAGTAGGGTTCAGTGTGGTCACAGCTGTAGTCAGCATGGCCTTAAATGCATCCTCCTCATCCAGCTCTGACTTAGTGGGACCAAGCTCCTCCTCGGGTACAGCAGCCACAGCAAGGGTGTGAGCATCTAGGCCCTGGCTGCTTGGGATGACAAGGCTTGGACTCACAGGAAGTGTTTCTCCTTCTGCAGTGAAAGCCTCATTTAAGGGCATCTCAGTTGGCTTTGCTGACACCTCACATGGCTCTTCAGAAACAGTCTGCTCAGAAGGGACCATATTATTTATGCTCAACGTGCTCGTCCTTTCATCTTCCACCCCATTCTCTGCCCAGGGGCCATACTGGATCTTTGTCACATCTGTGTCCTCCAGTGGCTGAGATGTGAGACATGGTAGAGTGGAGGACAAAAGGAGGATGCCCCAGGTGACTATGCAGATGTTAAATCCTCTTGACTTCCTCATAGCTGAGATACGCCCAGAAGCCTGCAAGGCTGACAAGTCCAAGGAGCAAGACCTAGAAAGGGAAAGAGGGATGAAGATTTCACACAGCCATAACCATCTATTGCCCCAGGGTCTTCAATAACTGGGTAGCAAAGTCCCATACACAAAAGTCCACAGCTAGTTCTGAGCAAACCCCTCCCTACACATCCCAAGCAATGAATTCCTCCATCTATTTTACTGTTCCTGCCCTACCCAGCCTGAAGTCTCACAAACAAAACCAAACCCTGAGCTGAAACCCATATCAGACCTTGCCAAGCCCTCAACCCGGTGGCAGAGTGCTCTGCTCCAGCAGGTAGACTCATAAGTATAAAAGAACCACAGAATCAAGGTTGACTTCTACAACCTCTAAACCATCTCCTTAAAAAAGGTTTGCATGTTCATGGAATCCCTGCAGGGACAGAGCCTCCACCTCCTTCCCGGGCAGCCTGTTCCAGGCTCTCCCCAATCTTTCTGTGAAGTAGTTCTTCCTAATATCCAATCTAAATCTTCCCCCGACACAACTTGACCCTGTATAATGACCTGTTTGTCCCTTCCCAAGTCCAGGACTGAGATTTGTCAGGACTAGTCAGACTCAAGTCCCAGACATCAACATGGAAGGAAACCAAGGAACCTGAACAGAGAACAAGAGCCTATAGAACAAAAACACAGGACCAGAGCCTCAGGCCTGCACTAGTATCTCACCCTGTATGGACTCCTTGGCCCCACAGAGGCAGGCAGCAGCTCTGCTGCATTAGCACAATGGTTATGCTGCACTGCACCAGGGAGGCGCTTCCAGAGTTTCATGCATATCATCACTGTGTGCTTTGAAACTGTCCAAGAGAGCACTGAACCAGTAGCCCAGCAATGATCCAGCCAGCTGACAGGCTGCCCTTGGCTGGCTCTGCTGTCTTCACTAACAGCTCAGGCTGCTAGACAGACAGCTCACAGCAATAGCCTGCTCCCAGCCATCTCCATCTCAACAGGGTGCCTCTCAGCCCCGGGCTTGATCCACCATTACTCAACAGCAGAAGACCTTCCAACTTAAGGCCCCACTCAGCACATGCAGGGCAGCTGGTCACACAGCACTCACACACCAGCAAACAGCCCTCCATCACACAGCATCCTAGTTCAAGGATACAGCTTGTCACAGGCACCATCACATGGTACTGTGAGACACCTTCAACCATCAACAGCTTCACTTGTCTTGGTCAGTTTGTTGTCAGATTCCAAGTCAACTGCTCTTACCCTCAAGCAGCAGGATTATCCACAGAATCATAAAGGCTGAAAGAGACCAAGATCATTAAGTTCAACTGTCAACCCAAGTCCACCATGCCAACTAAACCATGCTCCCAAAGTGCCAGGGATGGCTACTCCACCACATCCCTAGGTAGCCTGCTCCGATACCCCACCACTCTTTTAGAGACTTTTTTCCTAGTATCCTACCTAAACCTCGTCAGTGCAACTTGAAGACATTTCATAGAATCATCAGAGATCAAACGAGACCTTGAAAGATCATGCAGTCCAACCCCCCTGCCACAGCAGGATCACCCAGGCCAAGTCCAGGACAGTCTCAAACATCTCCAGGAAAGGTGACTCCACAAACCCCCCAGGCAGCCCCCTCCAGTGCCCCATCACTCTCCCTGGGAAGATATTATAGAATCGGTCAGGGTTGGAAGGGACCACAGGATCATCCAGTTCCAACCCCCCTGCCATGGGCAGGGACACCTCACCCTAGAGCAGGCTGGCCAGAGCCTCATCCAGTCTGGCCTTAACCACCCCCAGGGATGGGGCCCCAACCACCTCCCTAGGCAACCCATTCCAGACTCTTGGGCTTGACATATTTAGATTAATGGTGAGACTCCATGATCTTGAGAGTCTTTTCCAGCCTAAAGAATTCTATGATTGTAATTCTGCACAGAACCACTGTTGTGTTGAGAACAATCTCAGTTACACCATGCTTGTACTAGTCCACCTAACCTCAAGGCCATTTGTCCTGCTGCTCCTGCACATCCCCCTTCAGAGGGAGAACTGCATGTGTTCAGTCTGCTAAGCACTACTGAGGCATCAGTTATTTCTCCCTGGTCTGGTCACACATTACTGTCCATACCTCCTATTCCACAGGAGAAAAAAAACTGACTGAAGACCCTTATGATATGCAGGGTTGTCTGTAGCACCAAGGCCAACCTCAGCATTACCACCAGCTTACAGACGCACAGCCCAGTCACCTACCATAAGGCTGCATTTACCTGGTTGATCCTCACAGGCACAGTCACTTTTTCCACTCTCCCCACAGTCCTGTCCCTCAGCAGCCCGAGCTGCTGCAGTAATTCCCCATCGCAGGCCACACACACACCAGGTGCTCAGGGACAAGCAGAAGCCACCAAGAATCTGTTCACCACGAATAGCACAGAAACCTTTCCCTTTATTTTTAGCATCTCCTCTAACCTCCAACACACCAAAAAAATACAATATTCAGCAGCTCTTCCAGGCTAATCCTGTACAGGCTTTTGTAATTAAAAAGCACCGAGAGTCTATTACACAAGTTAAATTGATAGAGCCCAGCGACACATCTGCCTTGCCCTGCTGAGGAATATAAATCATTGTCACCTCATGCCCCTTTAGCAAGTGCCAATTAAAATCTGACTTATTCAAACATCAAGAGTTTGGGTTTTTTTTTCCTTCTTAAGAAGGAGAAAGAGTTAAGATTTGATTCCAGGAGTCAGGAGCATGGTTTAGGCTACACAAGTAGTTTTGGCAGTGGTTAAACCTACACAGCACCCCAGTCGCACTTCAAAGGCAGTCCATGCGCTCCTCTTGCAGCCACATACATTAGAGGTACACATCTATATGGACACTTGCAGCTTCCTAAAACATACAGGTTCTCCAATAGCCCAAGACACCCAGGAGGTGGTTAGCAGAAGTACTAAACATTAATCTGTCTCTCCCTAGCAGGCTTACTCCATCTTTACCAGGCTTAAGAGATACAGTGAGTAAAAGAGAAAGCTCTTGTGGCAAGGGGATTGGACTGGATGATCCTTCCAGATCACTTCCTACCTGTAATGTTCTGCACTGTGACTTGGTCTGGGTGTCCTGCTGTGGCAGGGGGATACGACTAGATGATCTTTCGAGGTCCCTCCCAATCCCTAATGATTCTATGATTCCTAGAAGGGTGGCTTTTAGAGTCATAAATTACAGCATAAGACAAAAGTATCAAGAGCCTTCCCTCCTCCTGGCCAGCAGGTAAAACGAGCAGTCTGTACCACCAAATAGCTAGGGTTGGAAGGGACCTTAGATATCATCTACTCAAACCTCAGTATCAGCCCAATATGAGAGATGCCAATGTACTTTAGGCAGCCCCATATTGTTCCCTTCAGTGTCAGAAGCCCTGTTGGCCATCATCCCATGTCTCTAAAGGGGATGAATAACTAAAGGGTATAAAAAAAAAACCATTGGGGAGTTATTTGCTCAGGAAACCCATAACTATATCTAAACTAGCCTAGACTTCCACATTCAATGAAAGCTGTGGCTAGTGGCACAGAGCTTGCTGCAGGATAATGGCACAAGTTCACACTTCAAAAGAAGATTAGTCAGAGCTTAAGGTCTACTCAGCTTTGAGAAGAGGCTGGATTAGACAGTGTATTAACAGCAGTGACCTGGGTGTCTTCTTAAGCCAAGTTTGACACCTTGCTGTAACACTTCCACTTAATGCAAAAGCAATGCAGGCTTCAGCACATTGCGGGCTGCAGAGCAGTTCGTTACTCAAGCTGCATTAGGCTACACAGTTATCCTCCCATCTGGCTATTTTTACAGTCAGTCTGCTTTACAGGCTCAGCCAAGCAACAAAAATGAAAAGCCAAGCTGGAGTATGTTGCTCTGACCAAGCACCTCCTCTGTAGTACGCTGAAGCTTTCTTCATTACTAGCTTGAAGCTGTGGACTAACTGTGGCTTGTGCTGCAGAAGCTCTTAGTCCCCAGATTTCACCTGGAGTTCCCTGAGCCAAGGCCCTGAAGGACAACTGCCAAGTACCGGCCAAGCTCTCAGTGGAAAACTAATCCTTTCTTCACATCGAAAGCGCACACGGAGGGCAAGAAACAACGGCAGCTCCTTCCCCCGCACTTAATAACAGCAAATCCCAAGAGATGCAGTTCCCCTCTCCGCAAAGGCAGCACAACTGCAGCCAGCCCAGGAGCTCCAGCTTCAGCATGGAAAAAACAAGCTTAGTTTTAACACCTTCTAGGCTGGAAAGAAGCACAAAGAGTTTCCTAGGCTAAAACAGGTGCCAAGCCCAGCTATCTCAAGAAGCTGCCCATCAGATTAAGAACCATGTACTCATGTGGACAAGTCCCCAAGTTGATAGACAATAAAGACAAACTGGTCACCAGCTGAAGCTGGTCTTGCAAACCCAGCTGCATCTTTCTGAACCAAACTACTTCCTTCCTTTATACAATAAAGTCATTCCTTTATACAATAAAGTCATTTACTGACTATAACCCATTAACCCCCTTCTGATGCATCTGACTCCTCCACTCTGGACAGGTGTGACAAGCACCAGCCTAAAAAAGGAACTCCAGCTTTTTTCAGTCACAGTCTAACAGGCAGGCTTGAAAGGGACAAGCACTATAGCTGCTCCTTACACAGACCAGCAGTCTGGCCACACAATGCCAAGGATGAAACTCTCCCCTCTGCCCCAGTCGTATTGAGCTGCTCTCTAAGTATTTTAGAGTTTCACCCAGTTTACTCAGCTAAAACCCCCTAGGAAGCCTCTTGCTGTTGTTTTCTGCCTCTGGCAAGTTCCAGCTGTTTCCCAAATTATATGAGACAGGAAAAAAAAACATCAAGCCTTTAAACACACTTGAATTAATAACCCTGTTCTAACAGCCCCTCTCCCACACAGAGAGTGCACTTGTTCTCCATAGCTGAAGTGGCCATATGCACTACAGAGCTGAGAGCACAGGAGATTAACAGGTCAGCTTCAGACAAATCACTGTCTAGCCTTTGCAGAAGGCAGCTTTTCACACCTCCAAGTACAAGCTTGATTACACCAGCTCAGATTGAACTACTAGTCCTGGATGTGTTTGGCTCCACAATTCATCTGCTGATTAATAAGGGAAATGGACAAAAACACCCTACTACAAGACTTTTAATGTGACCATTTAACCAAAACATACAAGTCAAGCAACTGCCAGCAGTGCAATGTTAGTGAGGGCTAATGTATGCTGTTCAAGCCTTATTACCCATGCTGAATACAAAAGCCAGCAGACAATACGCTGCAGAGCTCCAACTCTTACTTCTCCGCACACAAGCAGAGCAAAATGCCTTCATTTCATCTTGCATTATACCCTTGCCCAGTTCAATCAAGTCAATTGTAGAGCTGAAGCTCTTGCAGCACATACTTCAGACAACAGACCTCCACCAATTAAGTCATCTCTAACAGCTCACAGCAATATCCCAGCTGTGACTCTACGGCAGCCACCAATACAGCCCACATCGGACAACCATGTAGATGCAACCACACATCAGAGTGGTACGTCTTCATCTACCTGTAATTAACAGGTCCTTCCAAGCAGACAAATGAGATATTAACATTCTGCAAGGAAACCTTCCTACCAGTCCTAGTGAGGCACCCTAATACATAATACATCACCTCCACTTCAGCAGTGGTTTTCCAGTGGTAGTTCTGTAGGAAGTGAGGGACACTGCACGTTTTGGGCATTAGCCCCCTGGCCACTAAACCATCCCTCGCTTTGTTCAGAACAGCCCAGACCAACAGAAATCCCTACTCAGATTTACAAGTACAAACCACCCAGATCTTTGTGGCTTCTGACCCACTCCAGGTCCCCAGAACCACAGAAGTCCAATCTGCCAAATTCCTGAGGGATTAAAAAGATTGGGAAGGGGCAAGGAAGGGAGGGTTAAGAATGAGGCCAAAGGGTGAAGCAGTTTGCCAACCCCAGAAGGACAGAAACTGCTATTCTCCAGCCTGACAGAGAGCAAAGCAGCGTTCAGATTCCAGTCAGCAGAGAGATACTGGGCAGTGCCAGCGCTCACTGAACACAGTCAGCAGCACCTGCACATCTGGAGGGCCATAAGTGTCTGCAGGGGAAGGTTATAAATTCAGATTCCACACCTTGCCAGGCCCTTTTACCTTCACTAGAACCAGCATGTTGGCCAAAGAATGGGAACAAAACCGGATCACCCCAGCGGACCCGCTTGCAGGGTACAGCCCCCTCCCTCCCTGCCCTCCTCGGGGAGGTGGGGGGGAATAGATGAACCTAAGCCCCTTGACATGCAGCCTACCCCCTCACCAACAGCACCCGGGGACTGCTACAGCCCAGGCCCGCAGCAGGACAGACGGAGAGCGATGCTCACCCACCTCTGGATGAGAGCAACCCTCCCGTACTTCCCAGGGCAGAAGGCCCGCAGGACGAAGTGTCCATGGGTCCGTCTCCCCCGCCCGGAGCCGCAGGGACCAGCCCCGCTAGCCGCGAACAAAGAGCCGCGCTGAGGATGCGCTGCCCCGCGGCACCTCCGCTAACAGAAAATACCGAGAAACAGATAAACACGGGGCAAACGCAGCTAGGAAGAGAGATGGGCAGGGGGGGTGTTATGGGTCATTTGTCGCCCTCTCCGCCGGCCTCACCTGCCTCCCGGTGTCTCGGCTACGCGCCCGCTCGCCCCCAGCGCCCCGCGGACGGGGCGGCACCGCCACGGCCCCGGCACCGCCCCAGCGGGGCTGAGCTGGACCGCCCCGATCCGCCCTCCCAGGGCGGGGGTAGCGTTCAGCATCTCCCCCGCAGGGTAGTCGAGAAGGGGCTCCGCTGTAACCCCGAGGTGGGGCTCTGGCCCCGTTTGCTCACGGGGTGACCACAGCGCCAGGGGGAGAGTTGCACTGATCAGGGAGTCTCTTTCAGAACGTGCAGCTGGAGAGGTCACCTTCCATCAGTGCGCTCTCCAGCGCAGCAGGAAGGCTCCTTAAAGAGCATCTGAACTCTGCGATCCCCCCCCACACGCAAGAGCTCAGTTATTTACTTGAGGTCTTCTTCTTGGTGCTTTATTTTAAGCACCTATTTGGCCACGGTATAAAAATTTAAGCAATTCCACTCTTGTTGATTCTACTCGTTTTCTGCCTCCAACCTGTTTTTCTGACACCAGGTACCCCATAGCTAGTCTACCAGAAATAGAAAATATTCCCACCATCAGGTCCTCAAGTACACATAACCCAATTTTATCAAAGAGCAGTCCAGAAACCCCTATGTTACTATCAAAGTTCCAAAATTCGAGCCAGAATACCTACTTCTTGCTTCCCCCTTCAGCCTGGTGTTAGGATACTATAAGGTTTCAGCTGCTTTCCCAGGATTTTATACCCTGCCTTAGGCCATGCCCCACTTAGAGCAGTGCTACAGCCCGTGCAGAGTGTTGGTGGTGATCGGGGACAGATGAGAAAAGACCAAAACCAATGAGTTTTCAAAGGAGAACATGGATGGGGTGGAGAGATTTGGGGCAGGGGAGGAATTGCAGAAGAGAATAGAGAAGTGATACAGGAGAATTAAAATCTTGCCTTTCCTAGAATGTGCTCTCCTGTGTGAAATAAAAAGTGAGTCCTCCTGTACTTCAGTCACAACGAGCTATAAAATGAGGCTTCTTTATTTTTTTTTACAACATAAGAGAGTGAGATTTAACCTGTTTTTTATCTGTCAAATCCTGAGCTCTCCACATTAACAATGTTCAGGAGTGATGATTTAAACTGAACAAGGGGACATTTATATGAGATATAAGGAGGAATTTTTTTATGCTGAGAGTGGTAGAATCCCCACCTCTGGAAACATTCCGGGTCAGGCTGAACCTTGGGGCTCTGAGCAACCTGCTCTAGTTGAAGATGTCCCTGCTTACTGCAAGGGTGTTGGACTGTATGAGCTTTAAGGTCCCTTCCAATCCAAACATGAAAGAACTGATGGATAAAAACTCAGCTTTTCCTCCTCAAAACAATCTTGTTCTTTAATTATTTTGTTTATGTTTGTTGTGCTACTGGAAATACCGATTCCATGAGCAGCTTGTCCTTTTTGCAAGATTCACCCCACTATTTTACTTGTCAAATGTTAGAGACAGAGTGTTTCCTACTGGATTTCAACCAAATTGGAACTGACCCAAGTAATTTTGGTAGCATTCTGCAGCCAGTATTAAAACTTTTAAAAGACAGATTTGTTGCAGGTCAGGACAATTTCTTTCAGGGCAATATTGCTCACCTCTGCGTAAGTTGAAAATACAGTGTCAACGTGCCCATCTCAGCAATAAAGACAGTCACAGGCAAAGGCATCACAAAGAATTTCAGTGCTGGGCTTGGCAAGTAGTAGGTAAAGTCCCTTCTGGGTTTGCATCTGTGAATTGTAAAATCTAGGAAGTGATTAATTAATCAGTATTTCTAGATGAACAACCAGGGATCCAAAATTCTCATGGGTTCAACCTCTGTTCCACTTGTTTCATTTTGGCTGAGTGGAGAAGGGACAGCTCAGCCCTGGACGAGGTGTGATCTCTGAAGATAATGATGTACCCACCAAAATCAATGAGGGATTATTTTCCACAGTACTGCACACTGTGGTGGGTTAGAGATTGATTCCCAAGCCACCCAGTCATCCATGTGTCATGAGAGAGAGGGATAGGACAACAGAGACACCATCACACAACCCCAGCACAAAACAGAGCCATCAGTGATGAGTCTACCAAGCTTGAGCCAGAGGCCTGGATTCCATAGCTACAAAATTCACCTCCAGCAGTTGGTTTGGAATTCAGATATTGTTTTTGCCCCCTTCTCTATCTAATTTTGACATTGATCAACAAAGTTATTTAAAACATAAAACCTGGTACTGCTGCTCTCCTGATCTCTGAGGCATGCAGAGCACTTCACAGAGCAGATGGGTTTTCACATCCCCTTGTCTCTGGACCCAGATTGGCACCTTGTACTCTCAAGGTTAAATATTTTACTGATAATGGCTGTAACCAAAATAGCTGGGTATCTATGTTTCCTTTCCCGTCTGGAATTGCAAATTCCCCATACGCTGCAAGTTTCTGTACCCTACATCACCTGCCAAAATCATAGGCTTCTGTGTTATCAACCAAAAAAATCTGCAGACTGCAAGAAGGAGGCATGATGAAAGAGGCACAAATCAGAAATCACCAGAGAGTACTGTTTTGTTGTTAGTTTCTATGGGTTATTAATTAGAAATATTTATTTTTAGCTCAGATCTGTATTCTGCAGAGCAACCAAGCAAAACCAGCCCCACTTCCACACCAAGTCAAGAAACATCCATTCCTTCCCCTTCTTACCAGTGCTCTGGTTCGAGACAATTCAGTGCAATCCTCTTCTGGTTTTGTCCTTCAAAGACTTCCACCCCTGAAGTGAAATTCAGAGAATAAATTCAGATATAAGCTGGTTTATTCTTCCATGCAGGTAGCGTAGCTGGTAAAGAGCACAGGATTCATGTCCCATTCCCGGCTGTGCCTCATTAGATGACTTTCAAAACAGAGCTTCACCACTCTCTGCCTTCATTTCACCTTCTCTAAAATGGAAATAATGACACCTAGGGTTTTTTTAACAGTCCTCTATAGGATCTGTGTATTATTATAGCAGCAAATTCTGTTGTATAAAGCAATAACATCATACTGTGAGGTTCTTTTCTTTAGAAGATGATATTCCTGTTGCAGCCTTAACTGCACAAACTAGAAGTACAAATACCTTGTCCTCGTTAGGAGACCGGGTCGCTTAAAAATTTACATTTTCAGTTTGTAAAATGGACTAAAAATATGGTTGCACTGACATCAGAACACCGCATCTTACAATGCTGCTCCTGGCATTGGTGGTGAGATGCTCTCAGCTCTCCTAAGTGTGTCAGGACGTGCCACAGAAAGTAAAGGCAATTTTAAAATAGTTAACATTTAATTTGTCTGCTGAATCACTTTCCCAAATTGAACATTGGGGACATCCAGCACATAAATCAGTGCACTTCTCCATCACACGATTCACCTTTACATCAGCAGAAGCTTCTTTTTGAAGGGGACTTGCTCTTCCTGGAACGGGGTAATGAGTAGTCTAAGTGAGGGTAAGAGAGAACAGAATCCCCAGTTATGGAGAGGGAAGTATGTTTAAAACTAGTCCGCTTGGAAAAACATCTCGGGAAGTTTATGGCCAGTGAATTACTTCAAATGTAATCAGCCAGGGAATTATTTCAAATGGAATCACCTTACAGATGAACAGATTTCTTTTTACCTCCAACTGCAAACCCAGTAAATGCCATCTGTGATTAAAAGTCAATCAAGAGAATCAACTTGCTTGGCTTTCCTCTGTGTTCCTCTCTGCTGGTACCGACAGGAAAAGCTGTGCAAGGCCAAGTGATGCCAGTGTGGCCCCGCTGCTGGCTGTGATTTATAGCCATTAGTTCTACAAGGAGGCACAGGATCCAGCTTCTGCTTTCACAGCTCTTGCGTGGTGCTCACAGAGCAGGAGAGCTCTACAAACTTATTTTTGTCACTGAAGTCAGCAGATGTGGCTTGGAGAGCACACAACGACCAGATCTGCTGAGTAAGAAAGTGCCATTTTTACCCAGTCACTTTTCAGAGTAGAGCCAGGCTTTTGCTGACTGGTCCAAGGTCATGGGAATAAGTTGTCGTTGCTTTGGGAATACAGCCCAGGAGAACCAGTGCACAGCTCCATAACAGAACCACAGCACAGCCCTCGCTCTTCCTCACTGCCTTTAACAAAATCAATGCAGTTAATAGCAGACTACACCGCATATTTCAGCTTTCCCAGAAATAAAGTGCTGAGGAAGCCATCCCCGTGATAACTGGAGCCTCAGCTAAAATGTGAACCATCCATCAGTTCCCTGTAGAGCCTGGATTTCCTTCACCCCATACCCCCTCCTACTTACTCCACTACAAACTTAGGCTGACAATAAAAGAGCACTGTTCACCCCACCCCACAGCAGGCTAACTCTAACCACTGTTCTGACATTGAACCCTTAGCTTCCTGAGCATCTCAAGTCACTGAGATAAGACCTAGAAAGACCTCAAAACCTAAGGTTAAACCAAACCATTGAAACCACAGGTTTAAAAGAAATAGAGTTTCAGTACTGCTGCTCCATCCCTCACAGTACAGTACAAAAACTAGCACCTCATCTCATAATCACAGAATCACAGAATGATTTGGGTACAGGGACAAATGGGGTCTCTGCCACAGGTAACACAGAGTACCAGGACACTTCGGTGGGAGGCAGAATGAGGTTTAGTGTGAAACAGTGGTGTTCCCCTTCCAGATGCCACTGGGTTTTCTTTATTCCCTTTTGGAGGGATTTTTAGGGCAGCACAGACAACTTTTTGGATGAGCAGGGTAACTGTTTTATGAGTGGAGCAATGTGCATTTTTGTGCTGGAAATATTCAAATCAATTAGGCTGAAATCCTACAGCAGGAAGCAGGTCCCGCTGTTAACAGAACCCCAAGAAGTGAAAAAGACTACAGGCTTTCCTCTTCTTCCTTATTTGGAGAGCTGTTAAGTGCATCCCCTCAAATCCATGTGCTGGGAAAAGGTGAGGAGGCACTCTCAACTCCACAAGATACAGCAGATCTCTGAGCAATGGCTCTTTTATTGAGTTTAAAACTGGCCCTACATGTGGAACTACCTGATTTAGTGAGAGAAGAAAAGAATGGGTATGTGCCTCAGTCAGCCTGTCTGAAGGGATTAAGGGAGGCTTAAAAGTGAGTGCACAGACAAAGCCACCCAAGTCAGGATACAACAGCCTGTTTATTTTATGGCCAAGAAAGAAAATCATAATGCTTTGCTGTTGAAATATGCATCAGGTTCAGCTGAAACCCGAGTCTCTGCAGGGGTCCAGATAGGCATTTTGGCATCCAAGGGAACAGAATATTAGCTGGGCACGATGCCTCCTTGCCGTAGCCACTCGGGCCTGCAGTGTTTATGCTGCGGGACACATTCTTTTATGTTTTCAATGTTTGCAAGTGCACTGTGGGGATTAATCCAACCGAGAGCCACTGTTATTTCAAGGCTCGCACAGAAAAGTCATTTTCTTGATGAAAAAAGTTGCCTTTTTTACCCTCCAGGATAGTTCTGTAGCAGTCACCTTGAGGCATTGGCATCGCTTTCACCACTGCTCCTTGCAGATGAACACACGGTGCTGCTCTGTGACAATAACATGTCTGCAGAAGGCTTGGGAAAGAGTTTTTGATGCCAGTGGCTACAATACCAACAGGGTCTTGGAAAAAGAAGGAAACAAAGAGAAGGACTGCATTAGCCAGAAGGAAGTGTGCTACACATTTCATATAAATCAGAGAGTTTCCCTTAACTCCAATGGGCTGTTGTTAATTTCTCGGGTTTTTATAAATCATAGAATCATCAAGGTTGGAAAAGACCTTCAAGATCATCAAGTCCAACTGTCCACCCTGCAACTCCCAATCACTAACCCATCTCCTGAATCACCGTCTGCCTGTTTTTTGAGACACACACACACCCCCACACACATCCCCTGGGATGGTTCCTTCCCCCGCTCCCTGGGCAGCCTGTTCCAAGGCCTCTCTACTCTTTCTGGGAAGAAGTTTTTCCTATTGTCCAGTCTGAACACAGAACTGACACAACTTGAGGTCATTTCCTCTTGTTCTGTCACTAGTGACTTGGGAGAAGAGACTAAGCCCCACCTCTCTACAACCTTTTTCCAGGCAGTTTTAAAGAGCAAGAAGGTCTCCCGTCAATCTCCTTTTCTTCAGACTAAACAGCCCTGGTTTTCTCAGACACTGCTCATCAGACCTGCTTTCTAGGCTCTTCACCAGCTTCATTCAGCCTTTCTTAGAACCCACTCCAACCTCTCAATGTCCTTCTTGAGGTGCCCAAAACTGAAACCAATACTCAAGATGAGGCCTCACTACTGCCCAGTATAGTTCCTTGGTTTCCAACACACCCTTTGAGACCAGACACACCAGCCACATCCCTCCCAGCCAGGCTGGTTTTGCTATTTGCCCTGAAAGTGTTCGTTGTGTTAGGGAGATCTTGCTTTAGACTCCCTTCACCGTTCCACTTACGAGCAGGATTAATTGTCCTACCATCTCCTTAGGCTGTGAATAATTCTCTTCATTTATATTGTTATCTTGAATGTATTTATAGTCTGGTTCTTACGGGTTACCATCACCATCTGTTTCCTCAACAGCTACATATTTGGGACAGCGCAAGCTCCTTTCCCATTATGCAGGCAGCTTCCCTGATTAAAGCAGCTCGGCGTGGATGGATTTCGTTATGAAACCCTGGCACATTTGTAAGTCACTGACTTCTATTATCAATAACTGTGAAGCTCTGGAAAGACCATCCATTAAATTAAGCCACTTTTAAGCTGCAGCTTGCATTTCAGAACTCGTGTTAACTGTGATTGATTAATGTAATTTAAGAAAAGATTTCCAATGGGGCTATAAAGAGGGTGATGTGATTAGCAGTAAACTCTGATCTTCCCTAACCCAGTGATAATACATTCAGGAGGAAGCACTGGGCTCTGTATTTTAAGAATGGTCCATGTCTAAGTCACTACTTTTATATAAAAAATTGAATTTAAAACACAAGCATAGTGTTGTACTCATGTAATGATGGCACAGCAAGACAATCAGGTGAGATTTGGGGGTGAAAGAGGTGATGAAAACATTGTGTTTAGACTTTACATCAATCATATATTATCTACCCTTTTGCTCTAATGCTTAAACTTCAAGTATTTGAAGAGCAGCATCAAGTCTATTAGATGATGTCTTTATCAGGCCCCTAGCACAGCGAGATTTGGAAGCACTTCACAGAATGTAAAAGAATGAAAATTCATAGATTCATAGAATGGTTCAGGTTGAAAGGGACCTCAAACATCATCAAGTTCCAACCCCACTACCATAAACAGGGACACCCCCAACTAGACCAGGGTGCTCAAGACCCCAGCCAATCTGACCTTGAACACTTCCAGGGAGGGGACAACCACAACCTCCCTGGGCAACCTGGTCCAGTGTCTAGCACATTGTGAAGAACTTCTTTCTGACTTCCACTCTAAACTTCCCCTCTTCCAGCTTGAAACCATTCCCCCTGGTCCTACCACTCCAAGCCCTTGGAAACAGCCCCTCCCCAGCTTTCCTGTAGCCCCCTTCATGTACTGGAAGGGCTGAACTGCACTGAACTGCCCCAACTCTCTCAGCCTGTCCCTGTAGGGAAAGCTGCTCCAGCCCTCCACTATTCCTCATGGCCCTCCTCTGGATACGTTCCAACAGTCCAATATCCTTCCTGTGTTGGAAGCTCCAGAACTGGATGCAGTACTGCAGATGGAGATCTCACGAGAGCATAATAGAGGGGGAGGATCACCTCCCTCACCCTACTGCTCAGGCTTCTCTTCATGCAGCCCAGGATGTGGTTGGTTTTCTGGGCTGCAAGAGAACACTGCCAGCTCATGTTGAGTTTTTGATCGACCAACACCCCCAAGTCCTTCTCCTCAAGTCTGCTTTCAATCTATTGGGAGAACCAGCGATGGCAGATAGCAATCCATAAAGTGACTTGGGGAATACTGGGACTGTTTTTCTGATAGAAAGCCCAAACACTTCTTGAACACAATTCCCATCTCAGTCAGGTGTAATTCTCACCGAGCACGCTGGGGTATTGCTCAGACACAGCACAGTGAAGGCTCTGTTGTGAGAATGACATTCAAAACACATTTTTGGGCATTGTTGGGTTCGTATCCTATAAAGTTCAGCTGTGTTTCCATATTCTGGAAGAGCATAAAATACTAAACATAAAAAAGTAATTAGAAAGACAGGAAACACATAAATAATCCACGTGAAGTCTGAAAGCAATTTGAACTCTGTGTCACAATATCTAATTGCTACAGGGTTTTGTTTATTTTTTCATGTTTTAGCATCCCCCACTGCTGCTTTGGCAATGATTCTCCTCCTCTGGAACCCACTGTTTGCATGCTGGTCCCATCATGGTTTCTGCATCTCACAGCACCTCTACAACCTTGTTCTTGCTCCTCTCACTAGTGAGGCAGCCAAGAGGATGGGAAGCTGGTGACAGGCTGTATGAAGAGTATGTGGGCTTGTGCTGAGCTGTGGGATACCATCTGAAGGAGGAATATAACGGCTTTATGAAGGATATGAGGGGCTTTGCAAGTGGTTTCCCCTGCACTTGGCACTGCAGACTCTGCATTCTTCTAACGTTTCTTGCATCCCCTCTGCACTGCCTGGGTTCGTCACACACTCTCCAGATATACAGAGGCCTTGTAGAATGCCCCATCTGCTTCAGCTCCTCCATTTGTGTTCCTGCTCTGCACACACATGGACTCCTGACCCCACATTCTGACCTAGGTGACTTTAGAGAGGTCAGAAGCATGGAGAGTGACACATATGTGACAGGAGTAGAAGAGAGCGCTTATGCAGATCTGCCAGTCCGAGCGATGGGCTAGTGCAGAAGTTTGCTCAGCCGACAGAGCAGATGGAAGCAGTGACAGTGTCTGGTGTCTCACATCACTCCCACTCATCGTCCAACTCTCCCACGTGCCTCCACCTTCACAGATCTTAAATAGGAAGTGTGGATGTGAGGCAAACAGTACCACTGCTGTATCTTGTACTGATGCAACAACAGCTTCTAGGTGGGTGCTCACCAAGTCCTTCAAAGGGTGCCTTGTTTCATGGGGTGTGTAGGGAATCCTCTTGTCTCATTCAGCAGCCAGCAGCCACTACCTTTGTGGGTGCAGTCGGAGTCAAACAACCTATCACTGAAGCTGGGGGTCTTCCACAAATGCAGTGAATTCTTTGTGTCCTGAGTTTATTGCAGGCAGATTCAGCAGGACTGTCCACATAAACAGTTCTTAAGAGACTTCCACATGCTGTCTGTCATCACGAGCTTGTCCTCTCTTCAGTTTATTTTTAGTTATCTGCATCTCTACCCCCATCCTGAGGTGCTTTCATCCTACAAACCCACCCTGAGAGGCTTTCGTGACATGGCTGGTCTGTACCAGAAATGTCAGGACCATCTACTGAACTCTGTGCATTTCAGACACTTTCAGTAACTTAACACCTAAACCTGTGGTCCTAACCTCATCTGGAACAGAACTGGAATCTAGCTATGGTGCAGAGATTAAGATTATTTAGAAAAACTTCACATTTCCTAACCTTGATGGAGTTAAAACCCCAGCACTGAGTTGAGGTCTTTTATTCTAATACACGAGCACATACATGCACACAAACACAGCTTTTTCTTTGCTCCAAAGCAAAGATCTTCATTTCTATACCCAGTTCTTCTGTGAATTTTTGAGATAATAACAGCATTCTCACAAATGTCACAAAATGTGTCTTCAAAAAAATGAGTCTGAAAGTCTGAGTAGCAATGAACTCCTCACTTAAAAAAGACACAGATAAGGGCACACAGCCATATTCTTTCACAGAATCATGCAATTGTTCAGTTCAGAAAAGATCTTCAGGATCATCAAGTCAAATTTACCCAGCTGTCCCAAGGCCACCCCTAAACCCTTTTCCTAAGCTCCAGGTCTCCTCTACTGTGAAACACAGCCAAGGATGGTGATTCAGCCCCCTCCCTGGGCAGCCTGTTCCATACAAATGGTTAAAACTTAAGTGATTTAAATCAGATTTTCAGCACTTGTCTCTGACATGGAAAACAAATATGCTTAACTAACATAGCTTAAAAGGGGACATGTGTAGAGCTGCTAGGTGTGTATGCACAGGGTGTGTGTGTATGTGTGCTGGAACAGCAGGGCCTACAGAATTCAGCTTGGCAATGACTGCAAGAAAACTTGACTTGGGAGATAAGCAAGTTAAGGGAGTTAAGACTAAGAGCTGCCTGAGAACCGGTTCAGACCAAATCCCAATCAGCAAACAACTAAGATTAGAAGTTTATGGAGAAAAAGACAACATCCTTCATCACTTAAGACTACCAGCACCCCTGTTGTGACCACTGAACACCTCAACTACACGTGCATTGAAGGTATGTACCTATGATAATTAGTTGTTGGAAAAGTACTGAATATGTTAAGCAATTATACCAGTTCATCATGAATGTGTATCCACCACTGTAATATAATCCTGAACTTTTACTTGCAATTGGCTTACGTAGCTTCAGTGGAGATAACCCCTGCACACCCACTGCTGATAAGAGTGTCTGCTCTGAGTCTCTTGCTGCAGTCATGTCCTACTGCAACTGCTGAAGAGAGATGGGGGGTTGGTTTCATCTCACAAGGAACAAGGGACAGGACAAGAGGAAATGGCCTCAAGCTGCACCAGGGGAAGGTCAGGTTGGCCATGAGGAGAAACTTCTTCCTGAAAAGGGCTCTCAGGCCTTGGCACAGGTTACCCAGGGAGGGGGTTGAATGGCCATGCTTGGCTGTGTTTCACAGTGAAGGACATATGGATCTCAGGGACAGGATTTAAAGGTGGCCTTAGGACAGTTTGGTTCATGTTAGGGCTTCATGATCTTCGAGGTCTTTCCAACCCAAATGATTCTGTGATTCTCTAATAATCAGCCCTCGTCTGAATACACGGGTTACCATGGTAGGATATATAATTTCTTTCCCCGCTGTGTTTGCTCGCTCCAGGCTTCTCAGAGATGTTTCCCTACCACTCCTCTCTGGGAGTTAAGAGGAACTCACGTAGTTTCCTACCCTCGAGCCCTTTCATTTCGGTCGCAGGTAGGCGGGATGCGAACAGGCGCCGCGGGCAGCCCAGAGCGCCGGGCGGCAAAGGCCCCAACGCGCCGCAACGCTAGAAGGACCCACCAGCAGCTGAGGGAAGGGACCGGAGAGGAGGCCGCGATGCCGCTGTACGAGGGGCTGGGCAGCAGTGGTGAGAAAACCGCCGTGGTGATGGACCTGGGCGAGGCTTTCACCAAGTGAGTCTGGTGGTGGTGCTGGGGAGCTCCACTCCCTCTTACATTGGTCTGAGCTGCAGCCGCCGCCCTCTTAAACCAGAGCCGGCCGTGTCCGGGGTTGTGTCCCCTGCGCAGTGGGTCAGGGGCGGGGTTGTTCCTTCTGCTGTGCTCTGCTGTCCTCCGGTGCGACCTCCCTGCAGGGCTGGGTTCCGCTGTGGGCTCCTTAGCACAGCAGAGACCTGGAGCTGTTAGAACGGAGTCAGAGGAGGCCCAGTCAATGATCATGTAATCATAGAATCATTAGGGATCAGAAGGAACCTCGAAAGATCATCTAGTCCAATCCCCCTGTCACAGCAGGATGATCTAGACCAAGGAACACATCCAGGCGGGTCTTGAATGTTTCCAGAGAAGGAGATTCCACAACCCCCCTGGGCAGCCTGTTCCAATGCTTTGTTCCCCTCACTGTGAGGAGGTTTCTACTGATATTGATATGGATCCTCCTCTGTTCCTACTTGCACCTGTTGCCCCTTGTCCTATCACTAGATGACCCTGAGAAGAGCCTGTCTCCATCCTCCTGACACCCACCTCTCAGCCTCCTCTTCTCCAAGCTCAAGAGACCCAGCTCCCTCAGCCTTTCCTCATAAGAGTGGTTCCTTACTTCCTTCATCATCTTCCTTGCTCTGTGCTGGACACCCTCCAGCAGCTGTGTGTCCTTTGTGAGCTGAGGGGCCCAGAACTGGACACAATACAGTGCAGTCTCACTAGTGCAGAGTAGAGGGGGAGAAGAACCTCCTCAATCTGCTAACCACTCCCTTCTTCTGATGTTGTGAGGGTGGAACCTTCTGCTGGGTGACCAGGCTGCAAGAGCTGGGGGAGTTCAGCTGGAGAAGAGAAGCTCCAGGGAGGCCCTTGTGCAGCCTCTCCAGGCTTAAAGAGGCCAATGAGAAAGATTGGGACAGACTTTTTAAGTTGCATCAGGGGAGGTTTAGACTGGATCTTAGGAAGAACCTCTTTCCTGAGAGAGTGGTTGGGCACTGTAACAGGCTGTCCAGGGAGGTGGTGGAGGACCCATCCATGAAGATGTTTAAAAGTTGAGTAGCTAGAGCACCTGAGGCCATGGTGTAGGGATTAGGGAGATGCTGTGATTGAGCTGGACTTGATGATCCTGGAGGTCCTTTCCAGCCATCATGATTCTGTGAAGGAGACATGATAACTTAATTTTACCTGTATTTAGTGAGAGCTTCAGTGAAAACTGGGACTGTGTGGTGGACAGACGGAGAGGCATGTCTTTGTAAATTTAACAGGCAGGAAGGTGGGTGATTGTAAACAGAAAGCTGGACTTAGTAGAAAGCTGGAATCGCCTCAGAATCGAGCATTCCAGTCCATAGAGAAGTGAAGAATGTTCATTTAATGCCACTAAGAGGAAATTAAGAAAAAAGGTATTAAGAAAAAGGTATTAAAGCTTTCTTATTCTGTATGCAGAGCTTCTCTTTGCAGGCACAGAAATATCACTAATTACTTCCTCAGTGATGATTCCTAGCCCCCGTGTGTTAAATAGTGACTTCAAATGATAAAACCTTTCTATGTTTTCATTTAGGTGTGGTTTTGCAGGAGAAACAGGACCAAGATGTATTATTCCCAGTGAAATAAAGAGACCCGATGCCACAAAGGTAAATGATTCTACCTAAACTGTTTTGCCTTTATAGTATGTTTGGGTACCAGAAGAATTTGCAGATAAAGTTTTTCTGTCCATCATGAACTATTTTTCATTTTTCACTTATTGCTGCTATTACAAGATTAGGCACAGTGTGTGTGAGAGCAGTGCTGATGTTAAGTGGTTGTCCTCATGCAAGCAGCTTAATGTGTGTGGCATTTCTTAAGAAATTTATTTGCCTAATTATATATATATTTATTTTTTCTTTTAGTAGAGGATGGCAGCTTTGGAAAGCTAATGTTCAGATGAGTTACTAGTATGCAAAATTAGCAGGAGTAAACTCGAGGTTAGTTACAGGGTATAGTGATGAGATTACTTGTGAAGGATATTTAGCAAATCAGCCAGGAGTGAGGATTTCTTTTAGCATGTTCAGATATATTATCATGTAAAGGTATTTCTTCATATATATATATATATATATATATGTTGTTTCTACATAGTCTCTGCCTAATATTTAAGCTGACTGGGTACTTTTACTTTGCAGCCCATCAAGGTTGTTCAATATAATATTAACACAGAAGAGCTGTATTCGTATCTGAAGGAATTTATCCACATGCTGTATTTCAGGTGAGAGAACAGGTATGGAACAGTTCATCTTGCGGGTGGTCATGCAGCACATGCAGGACAACAGGGAGATGAGGCACAACCAACATGGGCTCATGAAGGGCAAGTCCTATTTAACAAACCTGATCTTCTTCTATGGTCAAGTGACCTGCCTAGTGGATGAGGGAAGAGTGGTGAATATTGTCTACCTGGACTTCAGTCAGGCATTTGACACTGTTTCCCACAGCATTGTGCTGGGGAAGCTGGCACGTCATGGCTTAGACAGGTGGACTCTTTGCTGGGTTAAAAACTGGCTGGATGGCTGAGCACAGAGTTGTGGCGACCAATCACAAGTGGGTGTCCTTCAGGGCTCTGTTTTTGCACCAGTCTTGTTCAACATCTTTATCAGTGACTTGGATGAGATTGAATGCACCCTCAGTAAATTTGCAGATGACACAAAATTGATCTGCTTGAGGGTGGAGAGGTGCTGCAGAGGGATTTGGACAGGCTGGAGCAATGGGCTGATGACAGTGGGATGAGGTTTAACAAAGCCAGGTGCCGGGTCATGCACTTCAGTCACAAAAAGCCCCAGCAGGACTACAGGCTTGGGTATGAGTGCCTGCAGAGCTGCCTGGTGGAAAAGGACCTGGGGGTGTTGCTTGATAACTGAACAGGACCCAGCAGTGTGCCCAAGTGGCCAAGAAGGCCAACAGCAACCTGTCCTGGATCTGGAACGGTGTAACCAGCAGGTGCAGGAAGGTGATGGAGTCCCTGTACTTGGCACTTATGATGCCACACCTTGAATACTGGGTCCAGTTTTGGGCACCACAGTATCAGAAGGACATCACGGTGCTGGAATGAGGCCAGAGAAGGGCACTGAGGCTGGGGAGAGGGCTGGCAAACAGGCCCTGTGAGGAGCGGCTGAGGGTACTGGGGTTGTTTAGTCTAGAGGCCTTGTTTTTCTCTACAACTACCTAAAAGGAGGTTGTAGTGAGGCTGGTGCTGGTCTCTTCTCCCAGATTACTAATGACAGGACAAGGGGAAATGGCCTCAAGTTGCATCAGGGGAAGTTTACACTGGATCTGTGGAAGAAGTTCTTTCCTGAGAGAGTGGTTGGGCACTGTAACAGGCTGCCCATGGAGGTGGTAGAATCACCGTACCTGGAGGTTTCTAAATGGCGAGTAGCTAGAGCACTTGAAGCCATGATGTAGGGGTCAGGGAGATATTTGGATGAGAGCTGGACTTGGTGATCCTGGAAGTCCTTTCTAGCCATGATGATTCTATGACTCTGTGATTTTATAACCAGAATCCTAACACCACTGAATTTCTCCTGGGAGATTGCCAGCAGACAGCCACTTGCAAAATGTGTTCCTCTTGTTTTATTCAACTAGAGTTCAGTCCCACTTGAACATGGAATCACAGAATAGTGGCAAACAATCATTTGGAAGGTGGAATCTTAACCTGAAGAATATTTTTCCCTCAGTAATGTATATATTTATTATATTCTGATGGCAATTACATAGACCTGGTGGGACAGCTCGCATGACTGGAATGTGGTCATAGATGGCTGTGTCCTTCACAGGAGAGACAGATCAGCAAGGTGAGGTGGTGGAGTTGATCTTTATGTGAGAGAGCAGCAGGAATGTATTAAGTTCTATCCAGGAGCAGATGAAGAGTTGAGAGTTTGTGGGTGTGGATCAAGGGGCAGGTTGGCATGGGTGATGCTGGCATGGGTGACATTGTCATGGGTGTTTATTACAGGTCACTGGATCAGAATGAGGAAGTT
>VZRI01002289.1:39641-54021 GCA_013397515.1 Upupa epops | reverse complement strand
AGGGGGAGGAGAACCTCCCTCTCCCTGCTGGCCACACCATTCCTGATCCAGGCCAGGATGCCCTTAGCCCTCTTGGCAGCCTGGGCACATTGCTGACTCATGCTATTTCAGAAGTAAAAAGGATTGGAGCCCCAATTCCCAGCCCCCAGCCCCAGTTGTATAAAATCTACCTAGCCACACGTACCTCTTCATACGCTGTCGGTGAAAGGTAGTGAATAGAGCAATGAGCTTTACATTCACTCTGTATCTGTATTTGCCTCCTACCAGGTGGACTCAGGTGAGCCCAAGGCAGCAGGAGCACGTCCCCTGTGTTCCGGGGGTCAGTAAAGCCCGAGGCAGGTTGCTGGCATTGCACTCGCTGCCTCTAGTTCTGAGGGGTGCATGGCAATGCTTCAGCCTTGGCTTTTAAGGTGTTGACGCTCGACTGCCTTGTGTGATACAAAGGCAAAGTGTTTCTCACCTAGAGCTGTGTGACAGCGAGGTCTTTTGTGATGTGCAAACATGCACGGACATTCTGGTTCAGAACACTTGGCTTCTTCTGTACAAAACCTGAATTGCAAGAAAGGGCATGAAGCAAACTTCTCCTCTGAGGGAATCATTTTCATTCTAAGAGCAAGCCAAACGCATCCTGGGCTGCAGCAAGAGAAGTGGGACCAATAGGTCAAGGGAGGGGATCCTCCCGCTTTCTTCTGCTCCCGTAAGACCCCATCTGGAGCTCTGCATCCAGATCTGGAGTCCCCAGCACAGGAAGGAGATTGAGCTGTAGGAGCGTGTCCAGAGGAGGGCCATGAGGATGAGGGGAGGGCTGGAGCACCTCTCCTACAGGGACAGGCTGAGAGAGTTGGGGCTGTTCAGCCTGGAGGAGACACTGGGGAGATCTTAGTGCAGCCTTCCAGTCCCTGAAAGGGGCTCCAGGAAAGCTGGGGAGGGGCTGTTTCCAAGGGCTGGGAGTGCTAGGAGCAGGGGGAATGGTTTCCAGCTGGAAGAGAGGAGGTTGAGACTGGAAGTCAGGAGGAAGTTCTTCACGATGAGGGTGCTGAGACCCTGGATCAGGTTGCCCAGGGAGGTTGTGGCTACCCCCCAGCTCCCTGGCAGTGTTCAAGGCCAGACTGGCTGGGATCTTGGGCACCCTGGTCTGGAGGGGGTGTCCCTGCTCATGGCAGGGGGTTCGGAACTAGACGATCTTTCAGGTCCTTTCCAACTGGAACCTTTCTATGAATCTATAAAGCCTGAGGTACTGTTAAACCCCTACATTACACCCAGTTATCACATCCTCTGCCTCAAACCTCCTCTCATCACTTAGTTTAAAGCCAAGCTTTAAAACCAGCTTGATTTGTTTTCCACAGCCCTTTCATACCACAGAAATAAAGCAGGAAAATGAAGCTTTTTACTGGTCATTTGCTGTTGTTTTGCCCAGATTTATTTCAGCTAAGTGGCTTTCAAGTGTATACAAAGAGTGGTAAGAGAAGGTTTTACTCAAGCACTCCAACTATAAACCATCTGTCTGTGAGATGGAATGTTGGTTTCCCATAAAGCTTGCGTAAAACTTAGTGATTGCTTAAAAGCAGTGGGGAAAAAGCAAAGCATGGTGTAATACTCCTGCGTCGGTTTGCCACAGCTGCAGGAAGTCTGGTAGATTTGAAGCCAGACCTTCAGTTCTGCTAATATATCCAGAGAGATCCTGTTGTGCTGGGAGCAGGGGCAACTATAGGATGCATGAGTTTTGTGCTCATCTTTCATAGATTCATAGAGTGGGTCTGGTTGGAAGGGACTTCAAAGATCATAGAATCATTAGGGAATGGAAGGGACCTCGAAAGATCATCCAGTCCAGTCCCCTGCCACAGCAGGATCACTCAGACCAAGTCACACAGGAACACAGCCAGGCAGGGCTGGAACATCTGCAGAGAAGGAGATTCCACAACCCCCCTGGGCAGCCTGGTCCAGTGCTCCGGGACCCTCCCTGGGAAGAAGGTCCTGCTGATGTTTATACGGACCCTCCTCTGTTCCAGCTGGCACCCAGTGCCCCTTGTCCTATCACCAGATGCCCTTGAGCAGAGCCTGCCTCCATCCTCCTGACACCCACCCCTCACAGATTTAGAGACAGCAATGAGGTCCCCCCTCAGCCTCCTCTTCTCCCAGCTCAAGAGACCCAGCTCCCTCAGCCTCTCCTCATCAGGGAGCTGCTCTCCTCCCTTCATCATCTCCATTGAACACATCGCAAGTTATCTTTCGGGGTTTTTTTGTGTTTTGGGGTTTTTAGGGGTTTTCTGGGTGCTGTTCAGACCTTTCAGTGTTTCATGATGTTTCGTTGAGGAAAAATTAACTAAACCCTTTTGCAAATGAAATCTGGTGAGCAGTTAGCTGCGTGCTTCACATCGTTTGAGTGCATGGAGGAGCAACACGAGGCCACAACCCCATAGCTGCTGGCACAACGGGCTACCCTGAAGCAGCAAGCTGTGTCTCACTGGTGCTTTCCCCCCAGCCTGGCTCAGCTGAGCTCTCAACTCCTATAAGGTTTGTGTCCTGGAGTCACACTGCTGTTCACCTAGATGTTGTTCCCAAACCCCCTATAGACAGCTAGAGGCCCTCTGCTCTGGGGACAGGCTGGGAGAGCTGCGGTGGTTCCTGCAGAGGAAGTGCCTCCTAGGACCCAAAATGTGCATTTCATGGTGAATTGCAGCTCTGAAGCCAGGAGCAGACTGTCACCTGCACAGGTGCAGCCACAGAGCTCCACATCTGCTTCCAGCCTGCCTTTAGTCCTGGGGCTTGCATCAATATCTGATACCATGGGCTGCGTGCCTTGGTAGCCGGCTGGCAAGCTGGGCTCTCTGGGAAGGTTTATAACAGCCTGGTTCCAAACTGAGTCTCAGCAAACGCAGGATTTGTCCCCAAACGTTTCATCCTACCCTGCGGATGAAGTGAAATAGCTGGGTTTCAGGTAAAGAGCTGGTAGCTTGAAATAGAGGGGTTCCTTCCAGTGCAGTGACTAAGGGTGTTCATTTAGCCTGCAGGAGACTCGGGGGGAGCTTAGCATTATCTCCAGAGGAGAGCAGTGAAGCTGGGGAAGGGACTGGTGGGAAAGGCTGATGAGGAGAGGCTGAGGGAGCTGGGGTTGTTCCGCCTGGAGAAGAGGAGAATCAGGAGGGGACCTTCTGTCTCTCTCTGCAGCTACCTAAAGGGAAGCTGTAGACATGTGGGAGTCCAAGCTTGGGCTGTGCATTGCTTCCCTAGGAGCAAGCTCTTTGACAGAGCTCTCCTACCTGTATGAGAAGATAGCGTTGTTCGTCGTTACAGTCCTGCTAGTGCATGGTATGATCCCAGGACTCATCATCAAGAAAGGACTCTGCGTTCGTACCCCATTTCTGCAGCTCAGGTCGCCTTTCATCAGTTTCAATCAGCTCTCCGTGTCGCGTAGCAAGCGGTGATATCGAATCCTGCTGCTCTGGAGCACTGGCATGAAAAGCAGATTATATCTGGTATGAGATGTGATTGCAATTCGTGTGAGGAAAGTAACTCTGAGGAGGCAACTGGAAAGGGTGTTTTTATGGAAACTTCTCCCCAAGTGTTTACTTCAGATGTGGGCAACTGAAACGGCCTCAGAGCGTTTTTATACTCTATCTGCTGCAGTATTTGGGGTCTCTTAGTTCAGAGAGTACTGTGGCAGTTGTTCCAATCACTGTTCAAGGTCAGGCTTGAAGAGGTTCTGAGCAGTCTGCTCTAGTTAGAGATGTCCCTGCGTGTTGTAGGGGGGCTGGAATAGATGACCTTTGGATGGCCCTTCCAACCTGATAAATTCTGTGATTGGTTTTGACTAAGGCTGGAGAGAAAGGTTGAAGTAGAATTCAGAGGTCTTTTCCAGCCTCAATAATTCTGACTTCATTAATGTGGATCAAGATGGACAGTGTGGGTGTCAGGAGGAAGGAGCCAGGCTCTGCTCAGTAGCACCCAATGACAGGACAAGGGGCACCGGGTGTCAGCTGTAACAGAGGAGGTTCCACATCCAGATGAGAAGAAACCTTCCCAGTGAGGGTGCCAGAGCCCTGGAAGGGGCTGCCCAGGGGGTTCTGGAGTCTCCCTCTCTGGAGACATTTAAAACCCGCCTGGTCGTGCTCCTGTGTGACTGGATCTAGGGGATCCTGCTGTTTCAGGAGGATTGGATTGGATGAACCTTGAAGGTACCTTCCTTCCCCGCTAACACTGTGATTCATAGGCCTTTTAATCCCCCGGAGGATGCCACTGGCCTTCTTGGCTGCAAGAACACGCTGCTGGCGCCTGGTCATCCTGCTGTGGGCCAGGACCCTCCGCTTTGGAGCGTGTTGTGTGCTGTGAGACCGACTCTGAAAGCAAAGAGATTCATTTTTCAGCATGAGTCCTATTTCTTAACCCTTTGGGTTTGTGTTTTTATTAACACCTGTGAAGGCAGACCTCTGGAAAGCCATGGGTACAGACAGGCACCAATGCAGGACTCCTTTTTCACGTGGAAACTAAGAGTGGATTCACTGCATTCTGACTGTAATCACTGAAATGGGGTCAGACCAGCTTCATGCTAAAACATTTCATGGGGGATTCTTTTTCTAAGGAGTAAGTTATGGAGGTCCCAGGACTGAGAAGACATGAATAACGCCTGCTTAGCACCTTGTTCAGCGGCTGGAATGAAATGCTTTTTGTTGTACAGTCACCTCTTGCTCCTGGACTTCAATTCAATCCCCTTGTTCTTTAGCTTTCAAAATAGAGAAGTCAAACCGAGATGATGAAAGTGCACACACCAGCAGTGGGGTTTTCATGTACAGCTTGTTTTCACGGGGGGTTTTGTCCTTAATTCCTGACCTTCCTCCTAGTGTCTGACTTTTATGTAAGAAACAAAGGAATAGCAGAAGGATGTGTGCTGTGTGAGGAGAGCAAGGGTCAGTGGCGCCTTCCATGAGATGGGGATTGGAAAAACGCTGAGATGTCTGAGCAGCAGCAGCAGGGAAACTCCCTGGAGAATTCATAGTGTCATAACAGCAGCAGCAGGGGGAAGGGACCTGGAAAGATCCTCCAGTCCAATCCCCCTGCCACAGCAGGATCACCCAGACCCAGTGGCACAGGAACACAGCCAGGTGGGGCTGGAATGTCTGCAGAGATGGAGACTCCACAACCCCCCTGGGCAGCCTGGTCCAGTGCTCCGGGACCCTCCCTGGGAAGAAGGTCCTGCTGAGATTGAGAGGGAACCTCCTCTGCTCCAGCTGGCACCCAGTGCCCCTTGTCCTGTCCCCAGATGCCCTTGAGCAGAGCCTGGCTCCATCCTCCTGACACCCATCCCTCACAGATTGAGAGACAGGAATGAGGTCCCCCCTCAGCCTCCTCTTCTCCCAGCTCCAGAGCCCCAGCTCCCTCAGCCTTCTGATGTTTCAAGCTTTTGTTTTGAATGGCAAAACAAACAATTCCAACGACTCAAACTGGAATCTTGTCCTCTGTGTTTGAAAAACCGGTATCTACTCAGCTGTGCCAAACCCTGTAAGACTGCGCCTCTGCTCTGTCCTTTGTCTCATCAGTAAAGCTCAGCTTTTCTTGGGAGCTCGATTGAATCTGGCACTGTTAAGCCACAAACCACGTCAAATTGTGCCTGCTTTCCATGTTTTTCACAGGAATGGGCTTTCTACTCCCACAGAATCCTAGAATCCTTTAGGATGTGAGCGACCTTAAAGATCACCAAGTCCCAACCATTAGCCCAGAACTAATGGTCACTGCTGCATCGTGTTCCTAAGGGCCACATCTCTCAAATACCTGCAGGGATGGTGATTCCACCTCTTCCTGGGAAGTTTGCTTCACTGCTTCACAAATTCCTCTTGGCCTGTGGCTTGGAAAAAAACCAGCCCCCTCCTCACTCAANAGCAGATCAAGGGAGGTTCTTCTCTCCCTACTCTGCACTGCTGAGACTGCATCTGCAGTGCTGTGTCCAGTGCTGGGCCTCTCAGTTTTAGAAGGACACAGAGCTGCTGGAGGGTGTCCAGCGTAGAGCAACGGAGAGGATGAAAGAAGGAGAGGAGCTCCCTGCTGAGGAAAGGCTGAGGGAGCTGGGGCTCTGGAGCTTATTTGAAAAATAAAGAGGGGGGAATAAACTGACAGAGTCCTGTGTGTGAGAATTCAGAAACCAGACAAACTATTTCATCACCTCATTCTCTATTAAAAGTGAAGACAGGGAAGGGAGGAATGACCCTAACCCTTGATGACTGACTTCTTCCTGTCTTATTCAATGCATCTTTCCCATGGGTGATGTCCCTGGGTATTTTAAAAGACAACCCCCCTGATATCCAGCAGATGAGATGATAGATGTAAACACGTGCTGCACAGGAGCCACTGACTGTCCTGCTCTGCTTTTGTCTTATAAATAACTGCCAGCAGAGGGGAAATCAATTCTTCCTTTATCCTGAGAGCAGTTTTTTGCCAGTTGTCCAACAGATGCTGTTTCCACAAATTAGCTCAGAATTCTTTTCATAACTCAGTCAGAACAGCCCTTCAACTCGGAGTCAGAGAAGAGATTTAGGGCTGCAGGTAATGCTTGTAATTATGTAATGAAGCTGCTCTTCCCAGGTGAAATCCTTGCCTGTCAATCCTTTGGTTTAGCCTATGGGCACACACGCGAAGGTGAGGAGGTGTAAATGATGCCAGTGATAGGTAGCAGACAGACAGACAGTAAGCGGGCCAGCTCCAGCCTGTTGGACTGAAGTATAAGGTGCAATTCAGAATGCCTCACCCACCCTCCCTCGGGTCCATCTGCAAACTGAAGAGTATTTCAATGCTAGTTGTGGGGAGTGTTGATCTGCTGGAGGGGAGGAGGATGCTGCAGGGAGATCTAGACAGGCTGGGTCAATAGGCAGAGGCCAAGGGGATGAGGGTGAACGGGGTCAAGGGCAGGGTCCTGCACTCTGGACACAGTAACCCCCAGCAGAGCTACAGACCAGGGGAGTTGAGTGGCTGGAGAGCAGCCTGGCAGAGTGGAACCTGGCTGTAATAGGTGACAACCGGCTGAGCAGAATACAGCAGAGTGCCAGCTGGCACGAAAGGCCAAGGGCATGCTGGCTTGGATCAGCAATAATGTGGTCAGCAGGACTAGGGATGTCATTCTCCCTCTGTACTGGGCACTGGGGAAGCCTCCCTTGAGTTCTTGGCCCCTCTACTTCAAGAAAGAGATGAAGGGGCTGAAGCAGGTGCAGAGGAGCAGTTAGGCTGGGGAAGGGACTGGAGGGAGAGGCTGAGGGAGCTGAGGCTGTGCAGCCTGGAGAAGAGGAGACTCAGGGGGGACCTTCTCTCTCTCTGCAACTACCAAAAGGGAAGTTGTAGGTGAGGGTCAGGCTCTTCTCCCAGGCAACCAGAGCCAGGACAAGAGGGCAGGACCTGAGGCTGCCAGGGGATGTTAGAAAGCCCTTCCTCAGGGAAAGGATCCTTAGACACTGGAATATCCATGGCATGGAGGGGATTAGTGTGCATTTTTCAGTCTTTCAGAGGCCTTTAGGTTTTTTATTGGGGTGGGGATGGATGGACTTAGTGATCTAGGAGGTCCTTTCCAACCAGGATTATCCTGTGATTCATTTGACCCTTTAGGGTAGCACTGCCACACAGGAACTACTTGCTGCCTCAGTGTCACCGTGATGGTTCAACTGTTCTCAATTCATTTTCCTCTGTTGACTTTAATATCTAATTTATTAGTATTTATCTACACATTCAGAGTTCCCTGAGAAGATTAAGGGCCTGGGTGCTGCAAACCTTTCCATACCTGGCAAGGTGCATTTCATTTAAGAGGGGCTCACTCTCTGGAGAAAGAGTTGCTTCCTGGGGTCTGTGTGATCAGTGGGCTTCAAATTTATTTGAGAACCATCGTGCTGAATCATTTTCTAATCCAGCAGACAGGGAAACCTTCAAACGTCCAGGAAACAAACTGTCCAAGGATTTTGATGGAGATAAAGTACAGGAGTCGCCATGGTCTCTTGTGAGCCAGCAATGTGCTGAAGGGCAAAGGGAGACTGGAAATTCTGCTGAAGCAGCAAGAGTGAATTCTTCAGGGAAAGGATAGGACATTTTGATTAAACCAGTTGAAGAACACATTCCTGTTGTTAAGGGAGCTTGGGGGGGGATCGTTTCAGTACAGCAGTGTTCTCCCTCCTCCCTTCAGCTTCTCCTAGTAAGCGTGTAGAGGGTTTTTAATGGTTTCTCCACATTTACGGGCCCATAACCCAGTGAAAGCATCACCTGGGTGCTGCGTTTGGGTTACACTCACAAAGGGTGATGGCATTTTTAGCTAACAAGGGTGTAAGAAACGATCCTCTTCATTCTTCTCTTCTATTTTATAACCTTCATCCGTTTGGAAACTGCTGTGGTGATTTCGTGAAGGAATGGGGACAGTGCTCCTGGTAGTATTTGGTTATTGCATCCTGACGACGGGAGATCCTAACTGAAATGGATGTGGCAGAGTGCTAAGCAGTCTGTGCGATGAGAAATGCAGAATCCTGACCCAAATGTGCCAGAGACTCTTTCCACAGAACACCCACATGGCCTGATGGGTTAGACTGGTTTTAAGAGATGTAGGGGAGGAATGGTTTGTCCCTCTTTTCTGCAGCAGACAAATCATTACTGTTCTCAGAGCTGGTGAGTCCTCTCCTCGAGTCCTAGGGGCAGTTCTGGGTCCCTCGCTTCAAGAAAGAGACAGAGGAGCTGGAGTGGGTGCCGAGAAGCAACAAGGATGGGGAAGGGACTGGAGGGAAAGGCTGATGAAGAGAGGCTGAGAATGCTGGGGGTGTTTAGCCTGGAGGAGAGGAGGCTCAGNCCTGGAGGAGAGGAGGCTCAGGACGACCTTATCTCTAACTATGTCCTAGGGGCAGTTCTGGGTCCCAGGGTTGGTGTCTTCTTCCAGGCAACTAGTGCCAGAACAAGAGGGCAGGGCATGAAGCTGCACCAGGGGAGTATTAGCTGGGATGTTAGGAAGCCCTTCCTAACATATTCCTAACATATGTTAATTTTAACAGAAAAGGTGATCACACACTGGAATGGACTGCCCAGTGCATGCTGAGGTNGGGGGTTGGAACTAGTTGATCCTTCAGGTCGCTTCCAAGCTGAACCATTCTATCAATCTATGAATGGTGGAGTCCCCACCCCTGGAGATGTTTAAGGACAGACTGGCTGTGGCACTTAGTGCCCTGGTCTGGGTCACTGTCATGATGTCAGGTCACGGGCCAGACTTGCTGAACTTAGAGGGCTTTTCCAGCCTCAATAATTCTGTGATTCTGTAGTAGGGAGGCTGGACATCACCGCAAGTGTTATGTTGCACCATCTCAGTGTGAGCAGAGATTCAAGTTTGAATTAGGGTTGGAATCAGTGGGGAAAACAAGGTTTGGGTTGGTGCTGTCTGTGCTGTGCCTGACTTCAGCCTTTTCTCTGTTATTACTACGCGCTGACTGCTGGCTTTCTTTCTCCTGGGCTGATCTGCAGGAAAGGCAGTTTATTAATAAGCTAGTTTATTTCACATCAACAGCTCTTCATAAACCACCTCAAAGAGCTCTAGAAATATTTATTAAACTTTGAAGCCCCAAGCCATGCAAACAAGTTTCTCACTGGTAGATCAGAGTGGCTGAATCACATCTTGGAGTTTGGGAGCTCATGTAGTCCAAAATACAACCTCCAAATGCAGCAGGGGATGAAGTAATAAACAATAATGAGTTTTTATGTAGATTCTTCATCATGATTCGTGAGGAAAGCTCGTGGGTTAGGAAGGATAAGTGAACATTTATCAGTACTCCATTTGTTGACGAATTTCAAGTCCAAGTGCATCCAGATTAAGGTAGAAGCTGATATTCAGATACAGCTTCTGTGTGTACTAGACGTGTGGTCTGAAATTAGACAGTCATTCAGGTTCAGTAAAGAGGAGCTACCTTTGCTTCTCTTCCTCTCTTCTGTTCTCCCCTATTACCGTTATGTAAGAGAGATTAGTCTTACAAAGTCAAGGATTCCTGACTTTCTGTTTCCAGTTCCACCAGCAATCGTAGGTGAAATGCAGAGTGTGTGTGTAATTCTCTTTCAAATAGAATCAGTGAGGCTGGAAAAGACCTCTGAGCTCATCCAATCCAGGACCTAACATCACCACATCAGCTCGACCAGGCCACAGCCAGGCTGTCCTTAACCACCTCCAGGGATGGGGACCCCACCGCCTCCCTGGACAGCTATAGAGAGTGATAAGGTCCCTCCTGAGTCTCCTCTTCTCCAGGCTAAATACCCCCAGCTCCCTCAGCCTCTCTCAATCAGACTTTTCCTCTAGTCCCTTCATTATCCTCATTGCTCTCCTTTGGACCTGCTGCAGTACCTCCATCTCTTTTTTGAAGCCAGGGGCCCAGAACTGCCCCCCAGCACTCGATGGGAGGTCTCACCAGTGCCCAGTACAGGGGGAGAATGACATCCCGAGTCCTGCTGGACACACTATTCCTGATACAAGCCAGGATGCCATCTGCCTTCTCAGAGGTCTTTTCCAGCCTCAATAGGTCTGTGATTCTGTGACACAAATGGTGCTGCTGCTTTGCAGAGCCTCTCTGAAGTGGGCTCTCCCCAGCAACACTCTGTAGCAACAGCGCTGGAAGGAATCAGCCGTGTAAGAGTTGTTTCATGGGGCTTTGATTCATAATCCCAAACCCAAGCTTCCGCTCAGAATGAGACCCCTGAAGGATTGTGGACTTAAGCTTGCGTTGCTGGCATTTTTTATCCCTCTTCCTTTTCATTTACTGCTTTGGCTCAGCTGAGCTTTGATGTCGTCAAGATGCTTTTGACTGAGGATTGTAGGGATGAGACTTCAGCAGACACAGCTCGGGATAACAGACACCAAGGAAATAAGAAAAGCCAGGTCAGCAGATTCTCTAATGACTGCATAATGTTGTGTATTTATATCACACACCAGCACCGAGTTCCATCCTGCGTTAGGACGTGGAACAGTTGTTCTGCAAAGAAGAGTAAGAAATAGAGGTTTGCAGATGCTGAGATACGATCAGTGGTGGAAAAGGATGATCTGGCTGATAATCGCAGAATAATCTGGTTGGAAAGGACCTTCTGCATCACCGAGTCCAACCATCCCCACCCCAACAAAAAACTCAGTCCCTGAGAGACTGACAGACACAGCCTGACCCCCTCCCTGCTGCCACTCGAGCAGGGCAGGAAGCACCATGGCTACAGGGTTCTTCAACACCTCCAGGCAGGGGGACTCCACCCCCTCCCTGGGAAGGCCCTGCCAGTGCCCAACCACTCTGGCTGCAGAGAATCTCTGCCTCAGAGCCAGTCTGACCCTCCCCTGCCTCAGCTGCAGAGCAGTGCCCCTGCTGCTGTCAGCAGGCACCAAGGAGAAGAGGCCAACAGCCACCCCTCCACCGCCCTAAGGATTCTATGAGTCTGTGAATTTTTGGTTAAGGTAGTCACGATTTCCTTTGAAATCATTATTGCAAACAGAGCACAATTCCACAGGCAGTTCTTTCTGTAGTTAATAACGTCCTGAGCAGCCATCCTGAAATCCCCGCGCCGTGTCTTTCTGTTCTGCCGTGCAGCGTTGTTACTAATAAACAGGAGAGAAGGAGAAAACCAACGCAGCGCTCCAAGCCTCTCTGCGTTCCGTTCTAGTGTGAATTCAAAGCAGGGTTCTTCCATCACGGCGCTCGTTGGATTGAGTTACAAATGAAACCAGGAACAGAATTTCATTAGCCCCCCAACAAGCAGACATTCATTCACGCTCCTCGCTCCTCTTGCATTACCTCCGCGTCCGTGCTGACCACAGCAGCTCTAATTCTTGGGGTGGCATGGGGAGGCTTTTATGTCACCGTTGTTATAGCCCTTCTGTTGTTGTGTAATTTAACTTGATGGCTGCAGCCACTCTCCTGTGAGCGTTAAAAGCTGTTGTTATTTGCAGTCACGTCCACGGCGTATTTTTCTGTGAAATATTAATGTTTAACATTATTTTAATGAGAACTTAATGAGTGAGAAGCAATAAAGTGTGGAAGGAAAACCCAGTGCCAGGCAGTATATTCTCTTCTAGCAAAATAATCACTGGGAAAAGAACAGAGTGGGAAGAAATGCATGCTTTTTCCCACGGTGCAGGTGAGCACCTCGAGATCTCTACTGGAACAGAACTGGAACGTGAAGCAGACACCAGACATAGTTGATCAGATGTTGGAATGGACTGCCCAGGGAGGTGGTCCCCATCTCTGGAGGTGTTTAAGGACAGACTGGCTGTGTGACTCAGTGCCAGGGTCTAAAAGATGTGGTGATGTTAGGTCATAGGCTGGGCTGGGTGACCTTAGAGGTCTTCTCTAGCCTCAATAATGCTGTGATTCTATATTACAGCTGTTAGGAAGGATGAGAGGTGGGGCTAACACCAAACACCGTCACGTACATGTGAAATAAAATCTTCTTCACAATTTCAGTGCTTGCAATCCAGAAGCAATCGATTTAAATCCATGCTGTTGGACCTAGGGAATCATAGAATCATTAGGGATCGGAATAGACCTCGAAAGATCACCCAGTCCAATCCCCCTGCCACAGCAGGATCACCCAGACCAAGTGGCACAGGGACACAGCCAGG
This sequence comes from Upupa epops, assembly GCA_013397515.1. Lineage (NCBI taxonomy): Eukaryota > Metazoa > Chordata > Aves > Bucerotiformes > Upupidae > Upupa > Upupa epops. Next base: position 41,435 of record VZRI01002289.1, on the reverse strand, counting down.
TGGGGCTGGAACCTCTNNTCCAGCACATCCACACCCTTCTTGTAATAAGGACTCCAGAACTGGACGCAGTACTGCAGGTCCAACTCCCCACATCCAAACTTCTTTGTAACAGATGCCTAAACAAATGCATTCAGTAGGAGTAAGGACTGTAGTCCACATCTTCCCCATCTCCACAACTAAACCTTTGCAGACTCCAGGTGGTCACATCACATCTAGGTGATGCTGCTGTGGCAGGGGGATTGGACTAGATGATCTTTCAAGGTCCCTTCTGATCCCTGATGATTCTATGATTCTAAGTGATGACCGCAGATCTCTGCCAGCTTTTGAGTCTACTCATCTATTAAGCTTTCTCCTGTTGACAGCTGAAGGTTTACACGACCAGAGAAGCTTCAGACCCTGGACTCCTAAATTCTTTGGGTTTGCCACGGAGCGTTTTGCCTTAAGTTCACGGCTGGGATGATCCGTTTGTAAAATATTCTGCAAATAAATCTTACCCCCAGGGAGGCTTCGAGAGTCAATCGACGTTTGACAAATGCTTTGGACTCTCTATGGAAATAGATCATTTCTGCGTTTCCCCTGAGGACTCTGTTCATTTCTGAGGTGGCTGTAGGCAGCGTTTTCCATTGTTACTACTGCATGAACAGAGTAATGACAGGTGGATCTGTTTTCAGGACAGAAAATCTCCACGGTGTTTCACACATGAGTTGGTGAGCAAGACTGCCTTTAATTGCGCTGCAGAAGTAAAGACGAGCACCAGCGTCTGTGTGCGTTACAGGAGCTGGTGCCTCGTGCATTCTGATACTGAGGGAGACAGACACTTGATTCTAAATCAAGCATATGAAAACGGGAAGGAGCAGCGAGTTCCAGGCTGAGCAGCGCTGGAGAGATGTGACAAACGTTGTTCTAAGCCGGTTGAGTTTCTTTTTTGGATTCAAATATCAGTGTCTTTAACAACCGCAGGACTCGGCAGGCGTTCAAGAGTTTAGGGAGAGGCTTGTTCTTAACGTGAACTGAAAATAGTTATTTGAAAAGTAATAGCATCTCATCTGCAATTGATTTCTCACTGACAGAACTCGTCCAGATGGCACGTAACTGCAGGGGTGATCGCTACCGCACGCTCCGCTATTGGAAAGGCAGCAAGCAGGCAGCTCTGGTTTACACATCAGCCACGTTTTACATCCACAGGAAGATAAAATGGAAGCTGTGTTTGGCAGATGATGTCTTGAGAGACCTGTAAGAACCACCTGCTGCGAGATAACAGAATGACTGAGTCACTGCGGCTGGCAAAGCCCTCTGAGCTCAGCCAGCCCAGCCCAGCACCTGATCAGCCAGACCAGGGCACTCAGGGCCACAGCCAGGCTGTCCTTCAACACCTCCAGATGCAGGGACTCCCCCACTGCTCTGGGCAGTCCAGTCCAGGCTCTGAGCACCCTTTCCCTGAGGAAGGGCTTCCTGACATCCAACCTCACCCTCCTCTAGTGCAGCTTTAGGCCTTGCTCTCTCATCCTATCGCTGGTTGCCTGGGAGAAGAGCCTGACCACCACCTCTCCTCTTCTCCAGGCTAAACACCCCCAGCTTCCTCAGCCTCTCCTCATCAGACTTTCTCTCCAGTCTCTTCCCTATTGGGGAATTGTCTGAGGGACAACAGGGACAAGTGCTGGGTCCTGCATTTCAGCCACAGCAACCCCAGGCACCGCTACAGGCTGGGGGAGAGGGGCTCCAAAGCTGCCCAGCAGAAAAGGACCTGGGGGTGCTGGGAGACAGCCGGCTTCATAGGAGCCAGCAGGGTGCCCA
>VZRI01002289.1:28133-39604 GCA_013397515.1 Upupa epops | reverse complement strand
TGAGGAGAGGCTGAGGGAGCTGGGCAGGGTGAGTTTGGAGAAGAGGAGGCTGAGGGGGGACCTCATTGCCCTCTCCAACTTCCTGAAGAGAGGGTGTGGAGGGGTGGCTGGTGGCCTCTTCTCCTTGGTGCCTGCTGACAGCAGCAGGGGCACTGCTCTGCAGTCGAGGCAGGGGAGGGTTAGACTGGCTCTGAGGAAGAAATTCTTTTCAGAAAGAGTGGGGAGTCTCTCTGGAAACAAGCAGTCCTGTTTCGGTTGCATCATGTTCAGTTGGACAGACTGCACCTGACTCTATTGAAGAGCTTTCTGCAGCAGAAGCTGGGCTGTCTGTGATGGAGACACCCACACTGATCTGGATAAATTGCAGAACTGAGCAGAGTCTTTTGATGATAAAAATTAGGAACTTGCTGCAGAGCTCATGATTAACTCTGACACTCTGCCCTAGCAGGGACCATTTTCGTTGCAGCAGTGTTGTGGAGGATATAGAACTCGGTGTTTGCGGCTCGGCTGTATTATATTTTAGCTCAGTGATGCTTTTAAATAACTTCAAGTCTGCCCAAGCTATCTATATCTACTGACTGATGTAGATTAATTAGGAGACTGGAAGTCTGCCTGTCCAGAAAGAATAGTGGTTTCTGTTCTCTGCTCAAAAGAGCCGAGATTTTCATCAGGAGGTTGTCTCCTTGATGCTTGCTTGTGGCCCGGGCAGATGGTGCACTAATCATCCTTACAAATCAAGTGTATTGAGTATAAATAATGGGAAAGAAGGACTTGGAAGAGATCATTAATTAGCTCTGTAGTCGCACCGCGAGATACATTTCCTCTCGCCACCTCATGTTTCTGTCTGGGAGACAGAGTGGGTGAGAGAGCCACTCTGTCTTGATTTGACAAACTGGATTTGGTTTTTCTGAAGAGGGTTTCAGTCTTCCTCTAAGGAGGTGTTATGTACAACACGGGCACGGCCTTCGTTTAGGCTTCGAGTAATACACAGCTTTCTCGATTCCTCCCCTCGCCGGCTCCCACAGTGCCATCACAACTCTGTTGGAACACGAAGAGAAGCATTCACCAGGAGATTCTATTTCTTGCCAAGTGCAAGATGCTGGGTTGGGGCAATCAGTATCAGTACAGGCTGGGAGATGATGGGGGAGAAGCCCTGGGGAAAATGACTTGGGGGTACTGCTGGATGAAAGGCTGCACCTAGAATCACAGAATCACTAGGGATTGGATGAGATGGCAGTGCTTGCCTGCAGCCCAGTAGACCAACGGAATTCTTGGCTCCATCAAGAGAGGTGATGCTTCTCCTTTACTCAGCTCTGGTGAGACCCCACCTGCAGCACTGTGACAGCAATGGAATCTTCAGGACAAGAATCTGTTAGAATGGGTCAAGAGTAGGGTCACAAAGTTGAGTCATAAAGGACCTGTGGTACGAGAACATAGTGAGATATTGAGGTTGTTCAGCCTCGTGGAGGAAAGAAGACTCCAGGGAAACCTTATTGCAAACTTTCAGTAGTTAAACAGGGCTTGTAAGACACAGACATAGAATCACAGACATAGAATCCTTAGGGATTGGAAGGGACCTCGAAAGATCATCCAGTCCAATCCCCCTGCCACAGACCAGGTTGCTCAGAGAGGCTGTAACTTCTCTATCCCTGAATGCACCCAAGGCCAGGTTGCACGAGGCTCTGGACAACGTGGCCTAGTTAAAGCTGTCCCTGCTCTCACTGCTCGGGGGTTGGTCCCTTCCAACCCAAAGCATTCTGTGATTGTATGAGTTTGCAAATAGCAGTGTTTGTCCTGTAAGTCACAGTCTCACAGTCTCACAGTGATGATGAGGCTGGGAAAGACCTTAAAGATCATCCAGTCCAACCTAAAACTAACCAAGTCAGCCTGACATCTGCCATCCAGATCATCTGGAGTTGACAGCTGCCTCCAGATGCTCACGAGCATGGGCAGCAGTGGACGCTGCATCCATGGGGTAAGAGATTTTTCTGAGGCTATTGATGCTTTTCATCTCCCCAGCACTCTCTGCATGCATTCACAGGAAACACTTTGTTTGGCACTCACTTAAGCAATGAGGGAGGTATCTAATCCTGCTCTCTCGCTCGTGAGCTCTGATGGACTCTTTCCAAAGGCACAGGGGTTCACTGCTTTGCAGATGCGATGCATGTGGTGATTCTTTTATTGAGGGAATTTCTTCAGCCTCTGGTGATTTCCAAATATTTCAAGGAGAGTTGAGTATGGAATGGCTGTCAGTTTATGCGATTTAAACAGCAGCTGGTGCTTCAATAATGGTGATTAAATAATTAAGTGAGGGTCAGTAATTGTCAGAGTTATGAAGGGACTGAACGGACTGGCATGTGCGCGTCCTCACTGATGGGAAGTTCAGGCTATGTTAATATATTTGTGTTTGCAGCTTCTTTGTTTGTCAGGTCCTTTCTCTTCCACCTCAGCATAGAAACCTTAGGGATCGGAAGGGACCTCGGAAGATCACCCAGTCCAATCCCTCTGCCACAGCAGGATCACCCAGACCCAGTGGCACAGGAACACAGCCAGGCGGGGCTGGAACGTCTGCAGAGAAGGAGACTCCACAGCCCCCCTGGGCAGCCTGTTCCAGTGCTCCGGGACCCTCCCTGGGAAGAAGTTCCTGCTGATATTGAGAGGGAACCTCCTGTGTTCCAGCTGGCACCCAGTGCTCCTTGTCCTATCACCAAGTGCCCTTGAGATGAGGGAAAACTTCTTACTGTGAGAGTCACAGAGCACTGGAAGAGGCTGCGCAGGGAGGTTGTGGAGTCTCCTTCTCTGGAGACAATCTGAAAACAGGGACCCTGACCTGGACAGTCGTGTGAGATGACAACGTCTAACCTTTCAATAATGAGCATCTCAAAATGATCAGAGAGGTTTTAAATTAAAGCAGCTATGCTTAAAATAAAACAGTCGACTGGGTACGGGGTGGTGGTGGGGAGGTTGAATAAAAAACCCTGAAGATTAAAGGTAAACTGGGTATTTTTCTGCTTCACCTGCAGTGTCCTTGCAGCAATCCTCTTGCATCCTGTCTTGTTTCCAGGCCAGTGAAAGACAAGAGTTTACTGTTTCCTGTCTCTTCCTCATCTGGCCATACCCTGCTGTCAGGTGGCTTCTCCTCCCCCAAGAGGGGTTTGCTGCCCTTGAGTCTCCTTCCTCCACATCCCATCCACGATAGAACTGACAACAGAGAACCGAATGCTGATTGTGTGCTCTGTGAGACGGAGGCAGGGCTGGTCTGCAGCAGCTTCCCTCGAAGCATGAGGATGCTTGCTTTTGTTTTACTGAAAGGACATGACTGCTAGCAGGAGGAACAGGAAAGAGATGTGCCTCAAGGTTTCTCCAGCCGCTTGAGACAGCAGGGTTACCTGAGCTGCCTCCAGAAGATGATTCGATGTGGTGTTTGGAGTGCACGTTATTGTTTTAAAACAGCATCTGCTGGCAAAACTACAAAGCCTTTCTTCTAACACGTTGGTAACAACTCCTGCTCACTACGAAACCTTAGTGGCAGTCACAAGGAATGTCGCTGTCTCAAGTCCAAGAGGATGCTGGAAGGTTTCTGGACTGTCTTTCACCAAATTGAACTCAGGAGGCTCTGGAGAGCTGGAACCAATACTTGCCACGTGAAGGCCAGGTCAGGCTCAGCAGAGGCTGTCACCAGGACCTACAGATGGTCAGCTCTTCTGGCAAGCAAGCAGTACTCCTGTCGTGAGCCCGGCAGTTCCCCCCGTGGCGTCCCGTCATCCCAGTGACTGCCTGTTGTGCAGCCATCTGAAATGAGGGGATGTGCCTACCGTTGCTGGAGCATGTCTTTGATTTCATAATCTCTAGGCTGCCAAGATGGGCTCAGGGGAGTCGCCCTGATATGAAATGAGCTTTGTTTAACTACCCGTGCCTAATTGCAGATCACTCACTGCAGGATTTCTTCAGGAGCAGACACCATAAAACGTGGGGAGAAACACGAGTACAAGGCGTAGGGGTAGAAAAGCTCCGTCGAGATGTCGTTTGGCACAGCTCTTAGCAGCAACTGCCTGTCCCACCACCACAATAAAGGGTTCAGGAGGGGAGAGGGGCTGATGTACTTTCTTCAGAGAAGAGACACCCAGGGCTGCTGCTGGAGAAAGCAGAGGTCTTGCTAATGATGACTGCACGGAAGCAAAGCGAAGGCAGCCGCTCCTAGACAGAGGACCCGATAGGGACCTAGAACTTTTTAATGAATGAGATATCCTCAAAGCTTTGGAAGGAAGAAGGTTTTGAGTCAAACCATAGACACAGGGTCACCCAGGGCAAAGGACAGAAAGAATCCAGTCCCGGCAGCACATGACAGTTAAATTGGTTGAACTCAGCTGGCATCTTGCTCTGGAGGAGAGATGCTGGAAACAAACCAATTAAGCAATGTGTCAGGGGTGGACTGCTGAGCAGCTGGCTATGCTTCTGGCCAGCTGAAGTGATTTAAAGGAGGAAGAGGATGAAATGAGATTTGATGGAGTTATGCCTGCGTTTCTTTCTCTTTGTTTTTAAGCAGGATGACTTGATTTTGGGCCTCTTGAGCTGGGAGAAGAGGAGGCTGAGGGGGGACCTCATTCCTGTCTCTAAATATGTGAGGGGTGGGTGTCAGGAGGATGGAACCAGGCTCTGCTCAAGGGCATCTGGTGATAGGACAAGGGGCAATGGGTTCCATCTAAATATCAGAAGGACTTTCTTCTCTGGGAGGGTACAGGAGCATTGTAGTCTCCTTCTCTGCAGACGTTCCAGCCCCGCCTGGCTGTGTTCCTGTGCCACTTGGTCTGGGGAATCCTGCTGTGGCAGGGGGATTGGACTGGATGATCTTTCCAGGTCCCTTCTGATCCCTGATGGTTCTGTGATTGTTTTCAACGTTACCCAGGTTCTTACCTATTCATCTCCCCTTTAAAATGAGACGAGCGTGAAGCGATGGGGGGATGATTTCTAATTGGCATTTTCACTCGATCAGCTGTTAGTGACGTTCAGTAAGGATGTGGTTGGCTACTGTTCCATCTGGCATTCCTTTTCTTGTCGCGTGTGACCTGGTTAATTAACATCTCCACATTTGCAGAGCAGCTGTGTGTGGTGAAACTGAGGGCAACGTCCGAAAGGGAAGCAGTAATCCTCTGCCGTGTTGCTGTGTGCTGTTCCTGCTGTACAGGCTGTTGCTTTAATGAAAGATATGAAGAAGATTGTGCATTATTTTTAAACAGTGACCTTTCCCACCAGGACAAGTGCTGACAGCCAGCTACGCATCAGAAAACAATTGTGCCTGCTGGTGCCACTGGTCATGAGGTCCTCTATTTTCCCAGGCGTTTGATCCGAACTCTGTGTGGAAAAGAACCAGCGTTTTAAATACAACCATGCACAGAGTTTGGGAATTCAGACCTGAAAGTAATGATGGAGAGTGATGGTTTTTATGTTGTGCTGTGTCTGTGTGGCTATACAGTCACTGATCAAATGTTAAGGAGACTGAGGGGAAACCTTAGTGCTCTAACAGCACTGTGGAGACGTTGGTGCTGGTCTCTTCTCACAGGTCATTAGCAACAGAAACAGAGGGAAGGGCTTCAAGCTGCAGCAGGAGAGGGCTAGACTGGACATCAGGAGAGAGTTCTGCATGGAAAGAGTGGTAAAACACTGGAACAAGCTGCTCAGGCAGAGAGGTGGTTGAGTCCTCATCCCTGGATGTGTTCCAGTCACTTAGCTGTGGTGTTCAGGGGTGAACTTGTAGAGTAGGGTTAATGGTTGGACTCGATGATCCAAGGGGTCCTAGAAAGACTACATCTGGCTTAGTGTGTCCAGTTCTGGGCTCCCCAGGTCAAGGGGGACAGAGAACTGCTTGAGAAGGTCCAATGGAGGGCCACAAGGATGATGAGGGGACTGGAGCACCTGCTTGATGAGGAGAGATTGAGAGACTCGAGACTTTTTAGTTTGGAGAGGAGAAGACTACAACTGGAATTAATCCCTGCCTATAAATCCCTGAGGGCTGGGTGTCAAGAAGAAAGAGACAATCTCCTTTCACTTGTGCCCTGTGACAGGACAAGGGGCAGTGGGTGTCAGTTGGAGCACAGGCAGTTCCACGTCAACGTGAGTTAAAACACCTTTACTGTAAGGGTCACAGAGCACTGGAAGGGGCTGCCCAGGGAGGGTGTGGAGTCTCCTTCTCTGAAGAATTTCAAGCCCCATCTGGATGCTCCTGTGTGACCTGCCCCAGGTTCTATGGCCATGCTTGAGCAAGGGGTTTAGACTCTATGACCTCTGGAGGTCCCCTCCAACCCCTCATGATCGGTGTAGCAGTGTAGCATCATCTATCATCTGAGCTATTTTGAGCTGCATCCTGAGAAGTCAAGATGTCTCTTAGCTTACTGCCTTCTGTTTACAGCAGTCTTTGCTACCTGTCACTGGGTGGAGCGGGAGAAGGAACTTTTCCTGCAGTGGGTGCAGCCTTTCATGCAGCTTTTAACTGATTTTTAGTTCCAGGCCGGTGGGCTGTGTTTCCCAGTTAGCCACAGGAAAATGGAGGCTGGTATGAGAAGAGAATCAGCTCAGCAGAACAAAGGGCATGTGGTTGCTGCAGAGAATGAACCAGAGAGTGGAAATGCTTCTGCAACTGCCTCTGTGCAAACTCTACCTATGAGCAGTCCTTAAACACATTGCATTTCAGGCTTCCCAAACCTTCAAGCCCATCAGCCAGCGGCTTCTCAGGGTCCCTGTTCCTTTGTGACCTGGTGTTTGCTTTTCTCTGCTGTACAGCAACTGGCATTTTTGCCGACTTAGAATCATGGAATCACTAGGGATTAGAAAGGACCTTGAAAGATCATCCAGTCCAATTCTCCCTGCCACAGCAGGATCCCCCAGACCCAGTGGCACAGGAACACAGCCAGGCGGGGCTGGAACGTCTGCAGAGAAGGAGACTCCTGGGCAGCCAGGTCCAGGTCTCCAGGACCCTCCCTGGGAAGAAGGTCCTGCTGAGATTGGTATGGAACCTCCTCTGTTCCAGCTGGCACCCAGTGCCCCTTGTCCTGTCCCCAGATGCCCTTGAGCAGAGCCTGGCTCCATCCTCCTGACACCCACCCCTCACAGATTGAGAGACAGGAATGACGTCCCCCCTCAGCCTCCTCTTCTCCCAGCTCAAGAGCCCCAGCACCCTCAGCCTTTCCTCATCAGGGAGCTGCTCTACTTCTGCATTAGAACACAAACCTTGACGTGAGGGTGGGGAGACACCCTCGCCTGTTCTGTCCTGGAATGCTCACTGCAGCCTCACTGAGCAGTGCACACCCTGACCCTGTGAACGGATGCTCTGGTGGTGCTCTCAGCAATACAATACTGCTGATTCAACGACTCCACAGCTTCCTTAATAGGGAAGCTTTTTGGGGGGAAAATCATAGAACCATAGAATCAGTAGGGACTGGAAGGGACCTTGAAGGATCATCTAGTCCAATCCCCGGGCCACAGCAGGATGTGTGATGTCTTGTCTTCCAGAGACAGGCTGTAAGAGCCAATGTAGCTCTCACAGACGTGGAGGGCACCGTATCAGCTGCATGCAGGAAAGCGGAGAGCGCTGACTTCTGCGCTCTGCGTGACTTCAGTCAAACCCCAGCAAATGTAATAGAGTGAGTTTATCAATACAAGGAAACCTTAGGTCAAGCCTTAATTTATGTCTGTGGTCCAGTGCTTTTAGCCAGTCAATACAATGCGGTGTTTTCCTGTCTTTCTGTGGAATTCACAGGCTCACATTAGCAACTGCTTTCAGAGCGTGGTGACCATACCAAACACACCGAATCCTTTCAAGCCGGGTGAGTTTGAAATGACAGATCTCGAGAAAACCGGGCTCAAGCACAACAAGGCTTGGCTTTGCAATTGTGGAACAGTTCCGTATCCCCTAAGCTGCGGTCTGCTCTCTGTGTCTGTGTTCCTGGTGGTGTTGAAGACAAAGCATTCAAGCCCTGCATGAGCACAGCTCAGGTTGTCTTTCTGTCCTTAATACAAGTCTAGGTCTATCCGTGCTGATAGCCTACAACAGAGATTTATGTCCTTGCTGGTTGAAGGCCGCTGTGATTTCACTTGCCAGCCTTACAGCTGGCTAGATAGCAGGGCTTTATAAGCCCCTTCTTTTCCCCCCTTTTCTTCTCCTTAAACTTTTCTAATTAATCTGAATGTCTCGGGGAGAGCGGTTGAGGTGAGTTGGCATAAGAAGACGCTGGAAGAAGATCGTATCACACGCTTTTCTAGTCGCCCTCGACTAGCAGATAATACTGCCTGTGCTAATCCTTAGCCGCCGCCTTGAAGTTGTCTTTGCCTTTGATTTATAAGGCACCTGACCCTCGCTGAACCCTGTCAGCCGCAGTTCAGAGGGCTTCACACAAAAGAGGGGGCTCTGATCCGACAAATCGATTGCCTGTAAGGGAGAGTTTAATGGGAAAAAGATCTCCCTAACAAGGGCTGAAGCCCTTACCTAGGGAGCTTGCAGCTGAGGCTCTGCGGGGAGAGCTAAGTGCAGATCAAGCTTGGACGCAGGAGCTGAGTGTGAAGAGAGGCAACAAAAGGCTCCCTGCTTCTTGCCTATTAAACCAAACAACGGGAACAAGTATGTTTGCTTTAAAAAAGGTGCTAAGCAGAGATCATTTACTAATAATAGCCCTAATACTGCAACGATACTGCACGTCCAGCCTGAACTCTGTTCATACAACAGAGTAGACAGAACCTTCTATTAAAATCTACTGAGAAGACGTCGGTGTGGTTAAGGGACCAGCTAGACCACAAGCAAAACAGAAGTACTGTGAGAGGGTGGAGGGTAATTTGCATCACTCCTCATTTAGAGTGAAATCTCTATTTCCAAAGCGGGTGCTGTCACTTGCAATAAGCTGGAATGCTATTTCAATTCTGCACCCATGAAGGAAGGGAGAAGCTCGTTTGGAAATATATAGCTCAATGCACACGGACGCTTGCTTCATCAGAGTAGCTCAAGTAACACGTTCCTACGTACTGTTCGCTCTGGCAGAGCTATCTAGTCCTGCTGGAAGGAAGCTCTGAGGTGAAGGCACCTGCACTCTTGCACAGACTTCAGTTCTGGAGTAATTAACCTTGGAGGCTGCACTCCAGAGTAAACGCCTTGACTGAGTCTGATCAAACTGCTTCAGCACAGCAGACCAAACACTGCTGTGAAAAGCAAAGGTCTGGAGTCCTCATTATTGGAGCAATGCCTGATCATAGGGAGTTTACTGCCACGAGGTCCTCGTTGCTGACGACGGCTTTGAGAGAGCACGACTTTCTCTGCTAGAAGGGAGGATGAGAAATGTTTGTCTGAGATTCTAAACCAAAGCCAGAGAGGGCAAACTGGTCGAACCAGAACGTATGTGTAGAGGACAGGAACACCAAGCGTTCCGTATTCCCCGTGGAATGTAAAGCCTCACACAGCATGTTCTAACGAAACTTAGAGCTGTTCATGGCTTTTTAGAGGAGCTAGTGACAGAGAAACATCAGACTTCCCTAAGTGTCTGTGCACATCACAATGCCATGAGAAATACCTGCTCATGTCATCCAGTTGTATAGAAGCATCTTCGGAGCTACAGCTGGAGAGAAAGGAGCTGTCAGTCTCTGAGAAGCACACAGTGGATGTAACATTCATGCAGGAAAGGGGATTTTACACATTTATGTATTCATTCTGGTCATTAATGATTGAATGAGGGATCAGGGGGCACTGCCAGCAAGTTTGCTGATAGCACAAAGCTGGGTGGTGTCGCCGACCCCCCAGCAGACTGGGCTGCCAGTCAGCGAGAGCTGGACAGGCTGGAGAGCTGGGCAGAGAGAGATGGAGTGAGGGACAACAGGGGCAGGGGAGAGGCTGGCAGCTGGGCAAGAACAACCCCAGGGACCAGGAGAGGGGGGGCACTGACCTGTTGGAGAGCAGGGGAAGAGAAAGGGACCTGGGGGTCCTAGTGGCCAGCAGGGTGACACTGAGCCAGCAGCGTGCTCTGGTGGCCAAGAGGGCCAACAGCATCCTGGGGGGGATCAGAAGGGGGTGGTTAGCAGATTGAGAAAGGTTCTTCTCCCCCTCTACTCTGCACTAGTGAGTCCACATCTGGAGTACTGTGTCCAGTTGTGGGCCTCTCAGTTCCAGAAGGACACAGAGCTGCTGGAGGGTGTCCAGTGTAGAGCAACGGAGATGATGAATGAAGGAGAGCAGCTCCTGACGAGGAAAGGCTGAGGGAGCTGGGGCTCTTCAGATGGGAAAAAAGGAGCCTGAGGGGTGACACCATGGATGTTGATCAATATGGAAGGTGTGTGTGTCAGGAGAAAGGAGCCAGGCTCTGCTCAGGGGCACCCAATGCCAGGACAAGGGGCACTGGGTGTCAGCTGGAACAGAGGAGGGTCCACATCAAGAGGAGAAGCAACTTCTTCCTGCTGAGGGTGCCAGAGCCCTGGAAGGGGCTGCCAGGGGGGTTGTGGAGTCTCCTTCTCCAGAGACGTTTCAAACCCACCTGTTTTGTTCCTGTGCAACTGGATCCAGGGGATCCTGCTCTGGCAGGGGGATTGGACTACTTTACTGAGCATCATCTGAACAATCAGGGTAATTTAAAATGACAACAGCGTTTAGGGGTTTAACTGAACGCAGTGTTGTTGTAACTGATTACCACCGGGATGCAAACGGAGGTGTAATGTCTTAGATGCTCCCTTTGGTTTGCCTTTAGAACTCTCTCTGCTTCTCCCCTTTGTAAATACAGAGACTTTTATAGCCCTGTTAACTTTTACAGCTGCAATGTTTTCTTTGTTTGCTTTGCTGTAATTACAGCATCTCCTGCGCTGCTGACAAGATTTAGGCTTTCAGATAATTCTGCCTCCTGGAGTTGTGGTTTTTAGGAACCGTTGTCTTCCTGCCACTCTGAGGCTTTCACTGTGATGATGCCTGATAGACGACTGCTCCTTCCACACATAAACCGTGAGGCAATATTTTCAGCAGATTAAACTAATGATGCCCAAGCTTCTTTTCTATTAATTCAAGCTCTTTTTTAAACCATTAGCAAAGAGATTATGCGGCCTCAGGGTCTCTGGTTGAGCTTACAAGTATTACCACTACAGGTAGGAAAGCAGTTGTAATTGTCTCCCCTTGTGGTGTTTTTCACCTGTCCTTATTTTTGTGTGCAACACAGAGTATGGGTCGAGGCACAGACACAGGCTGGGTGGGGAACAGAGTGAGAGCAGCCTCGAGGAGAAGGACTGGGGGGTGTTGGTCGATGACAAACTCAACAGGAGCTGGCAGTGTTTGCTTCAGTACAGAAAGGCAACCGCATCCTGGGCTGCAGCAAGAGAAGCAGGACCAGTAGGGTGAGGGAAGGGATCCTCCCCCTCTACTCTGCTCTTGTGAGACCCCATCTGCAGTTCTGAGTCCAGACCTGGAGCCTCCAGCATAGGAAGGAGATTGAACTGTTGGAAGGTGTCCAGAGGAG